>PVJX010027812.1:0-24496 GCA_004027295.1 Dolichotis patagonum
AGCTTTAGCCCTCTTCAATAGGTTATCAGAGATTAGAGTTCACCCACGGGCAGTGTGCGCTAGCTCCTCCCTTCTGGGCCAGTCAACCTTTGCAGGCCTTCACTGCGTCAGTGTGCACTGATCTCAGGGAAGTAACTGGGTCCCCGCCAGGGGCGTGGCCTAGTTCAAGCAGATTCCACCAATCTGCTCGGCGAGGGGAGTAACCAGCTGAAGCCACTTCCTTATGGAGTTAGGGCTGTCCTGCCCAAATCCAACATGTCGTACAGTCGGTTTCCCCTTTCCCATGGGAGGGTCTTATTCTCATCACTCACCGTGTCCCCGATAACTGCTGGACTGCCCGACCTCCAACTTCAGCACGGCTGCGGTGGGAATTCACGGTGCCTCTGGGTGGGTCGTGTGCAGTGCCGGTCCCGGCAAGCTGCACACCGGGCTGTTCAGCTCCTGGCTCCGACGGCTCAAGCCAGTCACTTTGGCGCGGATTGCCTGTTCAGGTCGGGCGGAATTCAGGCATCTCGAGGCGGGTGCCGTGTTCGCTGATCTTATCTTCACTAATAGTAGCCCCAGGACCTCTTATTCTAGCGGGCTTTTGCGCTTTGGTTTCTTTCTGTGTTGTGAGAGTCTATCTCTCTCTGTTTGGGTCTCTCCAGGGTGTTTTATTCTGGCATTTGAGCTGTCTCTTTCAGAGAGGGTCTCTTTCCTGCTACCTACCAGTCCGCCATTTTGTGGTTCCTGTGGGGACTTCTGTTTAAAGTTGAATGAGGGTGAAATCCAGGGTCAGGAAGCTGCTTTTTAAATTTTTTTTTTATTTTAAAGAGAATAAAACAAAAGAGGGCAGAACAAAGCAGATCAGAACAGAACAACATAAGCAACACAGCATTTTACAACAAGACAACTGGACATTAACAGTGGCTATCAAAATATCACTTTCTCTGCCGTAGTTGAGCATAGTTGCAAATACAATAATATCAAACATAACAAAATAGTATAAAACTGTTCAAAAGAATGAAAGAACTGCAGGACATTCTGAACTGAATAACAGAGAATGATCAATGGCTACTATAATATCTCATTTTCAATAAAGAATTTTGTTTATACTATCACATGTATTAAAATCTCAGTAAGACACAACATGAGAGAACTGATGGTAATAGCAGAGTAGAAGCATGGTAGTACTTCTAAGCAAGACGCTATTAAATCAGCAATGGCTGCCATAATGTTTTGTTTTCTTCAAAACAGCTGTTCATACAATCAAGCATAATAAAGTAAAATGAAACAGAATAAAACCATTCCAGCTGAGGAATGAAAACATTAAAAGGCTTCAAAGCAATTAAATGGGAAATCATGACTACCATAAAATCTTATATACTCTTACCAACTCTCAGACTAGGGAGATTATACGGTATTTACACATGTGAGTTTGGTATATTTCGCTTATGAGTATGGTCTCAATTTGTATCCATTTATAAATATCTCAATGTGATCATTATTTATAGCTGAGTAGTACTCCATTGTATAAAAATACCACAACTTTTTTTCCATTCCTCAGTTGATGGGCACTTAAGTTGTTTCCAAGATATGGCTATTATAAATTGTGCTGCTATAAACATGGGTGCACATATATCACTGTGGTATGATGTTTTCAGTTCTGCGAGTATGCCTAGAAGTGGAATAGCTGGGTAAAATGGGACTTCCAAACCCAGCTTTTTGAGGAATCTCCAGACTGACCTCCACAGTGGTTGCACCAGTCTACACTCCTACCAACAGTACAGAAGTGTTCCTTTTTCCCCACAGCCTCTCCAGCATTTATTGTTGGTAGTTTTTTTTTAATCCTGGCCATTCTTTCTGGAGTGAGATGGAATCTCAGTGTGGTTTTAACTTGCATTTCTCTCATATCTAATGATGATGAGCATTTTTTCATGTATTTATTTGCCATTTGTATTTCTTCATCTGAGAACTGTGTATTCATTTCAGATGCCCATTTTTGGACTGAGTCTTTCGAGGGTCTGATTTTTTTTAATTCTTTATAAGTTCTAGACAGAGTCCTTTGTCTGAGGGACTGTCCATTAAGATTTTTTCCCAATTTGTGGGTTTTCTTTTCACTCTGCTGGAAATCTCTTTTGACATGCAGAAACTCTTTAATAAGATATGGTCCCAGTTATTGATTCTGTGATTTGATTCTTGTTCATGAATTCTCTACCTACCCCTATATCTTTGAGGTTTTTACCTACTTTGTCTTCCAACAGATTTAGTGTTTCTGTTTTAATATTTAGATCTTTGATCCATTTAAATTTTAGTTTAGTACATGGTGATAGGCATGGGTGTAGTTTTAGTTCTGCATATGGATAGACAATTTTTCCAGCACCATTTGTTAAAGAGACTGTTGTTCTTCCAGCGAGCATGTTTGGCCCCTTTATCAAAGATAAGGTGGTTGAGTAAGTTTGTGTTTTTGCTTGTACAGGAAGCTACTTTTTAATACAGAGGCTTTCTTCACCTTCCACTTCCCTGGGGATCACTCTCAGCTCCTCTTAACAGGCATCATAATATAGCAGTGCTTTTCTTCTTTCAGGCCAGTAAGAAAATCTCTCTGGAACTTCATCTCATTTGGAGGGATTGTCTGATTAGATAGCCACAGTCATGGAGAACCTATGGTGCATGTGCCTTAGAAGGCTATTTTTATTATTGAAAACTCTAAAAAGTTTTCACCACTGCCAGGGTAACACTTTTAAATAAATGAAAGCTAAACAATTAGTAACTTAATCATGATAGTTTTTGATAATAACAATTTTTGATCACACTTAAGAAGAAAATATGTTATAAGAATATGTATCAAGGAGGGCAAGAATCTTGGTAGGAATTTTGGAATTATACCTACCACAAACTAAATAAGTATAGGAATGAAATAGAAAACATAAAAAGAGATGTTAACAATATAGAAAGTAGAAAAATAATCAGTTAACAAAGACAACAGATAGTTCTTTGAATAGATCAACAAAATTTTAAAATACTTAGCTAGAGATGTAAGGGAAAAAAATTGAATACATACATTGCCACTACAGAGAATAAAAGAGGAGTTAATACTATAGATACTTCAGACATTAAAAAAATAAGAAACAAAATGTATGGTAACAAATTTGACAACTATATGAAATGCATAAATTTCTTTTAAAAGTACAACTTAAAGAAACTGTCTCTGTCTTTGTCTTTCTCTCTCTCTTTCTCTCTCTCTCTCTCTCTCTCACACACACACACACACACACACACACAATGAGTATAGTTTGAGTATATCCAAAATACTTGGGGACAGAAGTGTTTTGGATTTTTTGTTTTTTTGGTACTGGGGATTGAACTCATGTTTTGGATTTTAAAACATTAGAATATTTGAATATACACAATGACATATCTTGGACATATAACCCAAAAATGACAAGAAAGTACAAACTTGAAAAGGTAATAGTTTCAAGATAGAGTTCTGAGACAATGGCGCATAGGTATCGCAAGAAGTTAATGTCAACCCTGACGTCATGCCTATGTAAACATCAATTTGAAATGCAGCACATGTAAACAAAAGAGCTAATACTATTAAATTTCTAGAAGAAAATCTTTAAGGCATTTGATTACACAAAACCTTCTTAAACAAAGCACATAAATGTGAGTTATAGGAGGAAAATGATAAATTCCATCAAATTAAAAACTTACAGATAGTCAAGACAGTTTAGATGCAAGTCACAAATTGGGAGGAAGTAGTTGAAAAGCATCGATTTGGCAAAATTATCTTATATCATAAAATTTAAAATTCTTGTATTTCCCTGTTTTCTCAACTATCCTGAAAATCATCTGGACGCATCCTATGGAAATAGCAGCAAGCTTGTAAGTAAACATGAATATTATTTCTCACACTTTGTGTGACCAAAAATGCTCTAAATGTGTAATACATCTAAATGTAAAATCAAAAAGTATAAAAAAAACTTTCAAAAAAGAGTAGGAAGAAATTTTTTAATTTTGAAGTTGTAAAAACTGTCTCATATAGAAACAAAAACATAATGCATGAAAGGCAAAAGTGGGTAAATTGTACTGTATCATAACTAAAAATGTTTGCTTTTCAATAAGAGTAGGAAAGTGAACAAGAAGTTATAAATAGAAAGAACATATTTACAACACATAAATTGGGCCACAATATGTAAAGAATTTGTAAAACTCACCAATAAAAAGGCAAACTACCCAATAAAGAAGAATGCAAAATTTGGATAGGTAATTCATAAAAGATCTGCCAAAGGTCAGTAAGGAGTCAAGGAGATACTGACCATCACTGATGATCAAGGAAGTGAAAATAACACAACCAGATAACATCATCCTATATTGTATTCCACACCTATTAAGAAGGCCAAACTTGAAGACTGAAAATTATCAAATGTTAACAAAGATGTAGAGTAATTGTAACTATCACACACTGTTCATGGGAAGTAAGATTATGCATTTTAGAACAGATCGAGGCAATGACTCAGCAATTAAACCTTAAGGTACTTGTCAAAGGGCAATGCAACCCATGTTTCCACACAAAATTTTATATATAGCAAGTTTTATTTTTCAATAATGACAAATGAAATGACCCCAAATATCTATAAACAAATCAATAAATTATCAAAATGCAATATACTCACAGAATATATTGCTCAGCAATAAAAATAAATACACATGAAACAACATGAATGAATTTCAAGTATTTTTTGTTTCCTGAGATAAGTCAGGTACAAAAGAGGCCATATTGCATGATTCCATCTACACACATTTTCATAAAAGCATACTAGTGATTGAAGGGGAAGGAAGTGAAGGAAGTGGGGGAAAGAAGTATTGCTTAGGGAGCAAGGTGCTTTGGAGATGCTAGAAGTATTTGAGATCTTGAGTGTGAGGGTGGTTTGGGGGGTCCACATATGTCAAAACTGATGAAATCATATGCTTTAAATATGCGCTTTATTGTACATAAATTGAATAAACTTATAAATAGAGTATAAAGAAATAAATTATAATAATGCCCCCAAAACATTATCTCTACTGTTACTTTCTCAATTGGCTGGAACCAATTTTCTCTTGGATTTTCTCCAAACAATCACTAGACTCTCCCTGGCTGCTTATGGGTACTATTGTTTGCTCTTGTCTTCAGGATGAGATGGAGTTCTGTGAGGAGGTCTGTGCACAGAAGTGTCCCTGGGATGTCCCCTTTCTTGTTGCCTAGATCTGTAAATTCCTGATGATCTTTGCACCCAAAGGCTGCTGTCCTTGGAGCTACCTGCATCACTGATGCACTTCCCTGGAGAATGAGAGTTGAACCCGTAGGACTCTGCCTCATTCTTGTCTCCTTCCTCTAACCTAGAGCTTTTCCCTTATGTACAACAATGGAGGAACTTTTCTGCCTGTTAGGATGTCTGTCAAATAGGTATGCCATGGCAGGCACAGAGTAACATCCCTTCTTTCCCTCTTATAGAACAGTTCTATCCTTCTTGGAGCACCCAGTTGGAAGATATCTGGAGTGTATTTTAAGCACATAGAGACTCCACCTGTATTCTTTGATCTCTCTAAAGGTCAGGCCCATGGTTTTTAATTGTATTTTGTGCCTAGTAATAGAGAAACAAGACACAAGCCCTCTCTCCTAATAAGAAATTGTATTCCTTTGCTAAAAGAAAATGAGTATTTCTTTCCTTGGTGAATTAGCTTGCTAGTTAAATTTGTTAGTCTAAAACTAAAAACTTCAAATTAGATTGCATTTTGATACATGCTATAATCCTCTGTTGTCTATAAGCTGTTGACACTCAAAGAGAAAAGCTTAATATCTGAAATACACTTCATACTTTTTATATCTGAGTTGCTTTCCAGGTTTGCAAAGCACCCTTGTTACTTGCAGAGGTGATGAACAATGGCAGGTGTAGTCAATGATGTCTATAAATCATACCAGCTGATGTACATCAGTGAACTTACTGGCTTCTTTTCTTGAGGCCTAATATGTTCAATGTGATAAAAAGCTTTGTGTAATACCAGGTGATCAACACTAATAATTCCAGTGATTCATTTTCCAAATCAGAAAAAAACGTAAGTGAAAGTAATCCTGCTAATTTTCCTGAAATTTAAGCACAATGATATATTTTTCTTTTCTATTTTTTTTCAGTGATAGACACTCAATGTTTGTCAGTTAATTGAGGGATAGATGAGAAATGTTTGAGCAATCGGAGTGATATCCTCCTGTGGTTTACTGGTTGATTCTTTGTGTCTCTACATTCACTGCCAGCTCAGGTAACAAGGGCTCCTGAGTTAACATGAGCTTTGCCACCTAAGTCATATGAATCATTCAATTTACTGGTTTGTACTGATGCTTCAACAGGTCCAAATAATCAGTTCAAGTCAAGCAGTAAAACTGAGCTGTTACAGACAGGACAAATGTTTTATCATGTGATAAAGGAAGTATCTTGAAGAATATAGCTTCAAGATGTCGTCTGTTTACATTCTTTCTATCTATGTAATAACTCACTATTTATCAAATAGAATGAATTATTTTAAAAATAATTGTGCATTTCTCATGAAGAATTAGCACATAAGTAGACAGTGTTATGGCTGGTATTTAGATGTCCTCCCAAAGCACATACAGTGATGGGCGGAGCTCCAAGCTGGCTGAATTTGGAACATATGGTACCATGATCAAGGCTGTGTGATTACTGATTGGTTTGGCACAGTTCTGGCTAAGATAAAGGGTGTGAGTGCTACATCTGTCCCAGGGAAGGTAGCCTGCATGAAATATAAAGGACATGAAAGAGGCCTAATGTGCTCTTGTTGCCTGTCTGCTTGCTATAGACTATTTCTCCCCTGCAATGTCTCTCTCCCTTACAGTCTGCCTTGGAGCCAACCAACTATGAGCTGTAACCTCTACAAACCATGAGCCAAATAAAACTTTCCTCCTTTAATTTGTGGTGTGTGATATTTTGTCTCAGCAACAAGAAAAGAAACTAACACAGATAGAGACACATATTACTTCATGTAACATTTGGCATTGCTGGAAAGCAAACCTCCTTAGAAACAGATTTGATAAAGGATTCCACACTTTGAGCAATTTCAACAGTGACTGGGAAACTTATGCAAATAACTTTAAATTCCTCACAGACAGGAAGAACCATTTTGATGCAAATTGCATACAGAATGATCATTGAGGGAAAAAATAAAAGATCAACGAAGCAAAACCAAGACAATGAAAGAAGAGAACCTTAACACTGTTTAGTGAGATGGATTAGAAGCTCATAATAGACTAATCCTAAATATCATTTGTACATGCTTAAGTATTTTCTTTCCATAGCATGTTTGGTTCTTTTGAATTCCAGTGTCATCCTTTAGAGAAAAAGCAGAGTACTGAGGCAGTTGAGAGCACAGACTTCAGAGCTGATCAAATCTAGGTCTGGATCCTATTTTTATTTGCTTATGACCTTGGATAAGCCCATTCTATAGGCCTCAGTCTCCTCCATAAAATGGAAATGATGATACCTAGAATTATTTGTACATTCATTGTAATTGCACGGGCAAAGTCCTTGTGACCAGGGCCAGACCAGCTCCTGTACTTCTCAGCCCTGGAATACAACCCATTCTTGTAGTAAGAATGCAGCACTTGCTCAGATGCTGCATATTCTGTCCTTACAGAACATACAGCCAAAGACGTGGAAGAGTTGGCAGACTTTTTGCACAACCTTGCATCCATGGTATTGCACTGTCCTTGGAAAATGAATCTGGGAGAGAAGGCTGGTGTGTGGTTACAGAAGGGGAGAAGAGCACAACTGCTCCCACAGTCTCTATGGGCCACTCTGGAGAAGCAGCTAGGAGTCTGAGGCTGCAGATGTACAAGAGACATTCTCATAATTTCCTGTAGCATCTTCATGGGTACTCTCTCTCTTGCTGGTATCCTTTGCAAAATCATCTGAGTGTGCTTTCTTCAACTCTGAATAAATGACTACAGGTCCCTGTGTGAAAAATTCACAAATAATAAGCACCTAAATATAGGGGAAGAAGAGCACAGTGAACAAAAGATAGGATATGTGACTTACTTTATCTTCCTGATTCATCCTTGGTGAATTTGCTGCTGGATGGAAATAGCAAACAAAACTATTAAACTCATCTAGCACTGAGCTAGAAACAATGAATACATGCATGAAAAATTCATGGTATCTATTCTATCTGCTACTGCTGTAGTGGCAGCCTGGACAGGTAAGAAGGAATTAAATGCTTGCCATTACAGGAGGAGGAGGAAATACTTTCCATGTTGAGCTCATACTGAGACAGCTCTTTGATCAAAGACTCCTTGTTGTATCTGATCACAATGGCCACTCCACTTCTACTCATCTAAAACATATCTCACCTAGGTTTCCATTGGTATGCTGGATATTCTGGATCTGAGAATAAACCAAATCAGTATTTCCAGGATTTACTGTAAGAAAACAGAAGATACTATTATAGTCTCTAATTAAGAGCCTACATCCTGGACTCTTCCTCTGCAAGACCTTGATTTGTTCCTCAGTGTGTGGTGATGTGATGATGGTGTGGTGATGTTAAGATGTGATGGGACCTTTATAAGGAAGAGCCTAGTGGGAGGTCATTACCAGCTCCCTGCCTCACTATGTGGTCTCTTCTTCCCACCTGTATTCCTGCTTTTGTGATGCCATCTTCTGTGAGTTCTTCAACAGAGCTGATGCCAGTGCCATGCGCTGAACCTCCAGAACTCTGAACTAAATAAAGCTGTGTATTTAGCATCTAGCCTCAAGTATTCTATTACCGCAATGAGAATTCACCTTCCCAAACACCAAGCTCATAACCACTTTTGTCCCCAATATAATAGTAGGAATTTATTTTTAAAATTGAAATCAAAGGATCGTAAGCTATTGTTTAATTCCTTCTTCCCCCAGGCTCACTCCTGTATTTCTCTATCCTTGGAGGGCCTCACCATTGCAGTACACCGGCTGCGGGTCCATGAGGGCCAGTGGCTCAGAGAAGATGGACTCCTCAGGGCTGCTTGTGGAGGGTCTGGATGAGGAAGGCTCCTGATGCTCATGGGGATCATAACTGTGACAGAAGGAGAAGAGACAATAGATAAAAAGTACTCATGGGTTACACAGAGTCGTGGGTCCAGAAAAGCACAGAGTCCAGCATGATTAACTTAAAAATATCATGGCTACTTCTCCATGACTTTTTTTGTGAAAATATCAGAAGGAATGTGGCACAAGATGGAGGCTCAGAAACACCATGGGGTGCCACAGGGGCAATATCAGAGGGCAAAAGCCCACGGTCAGGTCTCTCTGATAGGGTAAAGACTCATACTTGGCTAATTTTTAAAATTACTGTTTTTTTCTTTTTCTTTCTTTCTTTCTTTCTTTCTTTTTTTTTTTTTTTGGCACTGGGGATCAAACTTATGACTTTGTGCTTACCAAGCAAGCACTTGAGCCACTAAGCTAAATCCCCAGCCCCTAAATTTACTTTTAAAGATGTAAGTGGTTTGACATTGATATACAAGGACTTCTGTATTCCCACAGAACTTCTTTGTCTTTTCTTAAAAAGCCTTGCTCAATTTTTTTTGAGGCATAGTTTAACTATGCAGTTCAGGCTGGTCTTGAACTCACTTTGTAACTCAGTCTGGCCTCAGACTCACAGCAATCCTCTTTCCTCAGCCTCTTGAGTGCTGGAATTACAGGTGTGCCCAACCAAGCCCAGCTCCTTCAATTTTCTACCTCATATTTCGGTACTGTACCTTTCCTGTAAAACCTCATAAGGGCTCCTTATCATTTTTCTGATTTCATTTATTTGTGTAGTTAATATTGTGAATTCAACAATGTTGACAACTGATCATCATTTCCTAAGTATATGTTATAGCAGTGAAGGAATCAGAAACGGAATGAATGGATGGCAGCCCTGAAAAAGACAATGTCATGAAGATTTCAGTGGTCACTTCTGTGCTACAGCACAAGAAGAGAGTAAATAAATGAATATGAATAACACACACTCTGTGTCAAAGTGAAAGTGGTTTCTAATCGTATTGGGATTTTATAAGAATGTTGAAGTGTTGATAATCAGTTAAAATATTTTTAAATGTATGTAATTCCATGTTCCAGTTTTGTGGCAATAAATAGGTCATAAAATGTTGATAGCACAGGAAACAGAGATCTCACCTAGGCAACCCCGTGGCAGAAGTTCCTCCTGCAAATGAACAAAGAAACACTGGTCGTGAGTGGTTTATGTAGATAAGGAGCTCAATATTAAAACGTTCTCTCCTAGAAAGCAGATTCATTCTAAGATCTCAGATACAGCAAATCTTGGGAAACAGCCATGTCCTTCCATGTGAGGTTATCGGTGAGGAAGCTGTGGGCTTGAAAGACATTTGTCCAGAATTGCACTTATTCTGAACCCTTTAAAAGGCAGTAACAGCAATTTCAAAAGTCACTAGAAGTAGTTATGGATAGTGAGATGATAATATTTAACTTGGGGCCCATGGTTTCTTCTACACCTTCTTCTTTACTTCAAGTGCACCTTATAAGGTTCAGACAAGTAGACTGAGAACCTTAAAATTTGCACAGAATTCTAAATTATTCAATGGAGCCACCACTATAAGTTCAGTTGTTTTTCTCTAATTATGTTCCCTGCAAAAAATCCATTCCAACAACACTGGACTGCATGTCATGTGTGCACATATTTATTTTTCTATACCTCTTCTTTTCTTTCCATTCACCTAATTTCAACTTATCTTTCCTCCTCTGATAGTTTCTCTTATCCTCTTTAAGTGACCTCCTCCATCACATAGAACCATGAGATATTTAAATCAATGTATTATAATGATTTATTTCACTTTGTCCATGATTGTCTCTTTTATAAAAAGGTGCATTACTCAATGTTGCAAATCTCATCCTAATTTTGTGTCTTCCCAGTACTATGCCTAACAGTTACAAATATTCAATGAAAATTTGTTCACTGAAAAAAAAAATAATGTACAGCACATGCTCTGAAGAGTGAAAAAATGACAAGTTGACAATTTTATACCACAAGTCTAGCCTTGAGGCCTATTCTTTCAACCTCTATCTGTAGTTTTCCATCATCACAGAAATCCTGAAATCTTTCTGTACTTGCTTCCAGTTTTGCATCCCTACTTTTGTCTTTTGTTTTTTCTTTTGTGAATGGTAAAAAATATTGATAAAATATATATTGATCATAAAACATATATTGATAAACATATATTGATCAGGCTTGTTCATACAGCTGACTTCTGAGAGTCAAAAGAAAATTTTGTGTTTCTTTTTTAAAAAAACTACATTTTCAGCAGAAAAAAAAATTGATCTCACTGGATTTAGAGAACACAAATCATTGCCCATTGTAAACAACCAAACTTAATTCCTATGAAAAAGAACTGGCACCTGTAAGCCCCATCCTCCTGAAATAAACTCCTATTTTAAGAGGAAGTATATAGTAATGCTTTGAGCCTGCATGACTCTCTTTAGAACAATGACAATGCACATCAATCAACAAATATCTTCCCTGGGGTGGGTTATCACAGTCTAAGGATGCATCTGGGACTTAGTCTACCTCTTCTTTTGTAAAAGCAAAATGAAATCTAAAGAGGCAGCTATTTACAATGCAAACTACTTTTCCCTGATGAAATATTGGTCCAGCATTATGATAAGCAATTTACCTAGATTTTCTAGCACTAAAATGTACATAGTATTATGACTGTCATATTCGTGAAAAAACTGGGATGTGGAGAATCTAACTGATTTGCCATATGCCAAGAAGTTGTCAAGTTACATCACTGGAATCTCAACACAAGCAGCTTGACCATATATAGAATTAAATTTTTACACTTTCTGATAATTATCACTTAGGATTAATTTGGATAAAAATTGCTCTTTACTTTTAGAAAAATGAAATACAAAGGTCTAAGATTCTTCCTGAAAAAAAGCCTTGAACTATATTTGGTGGAAGAATTGGCTCAGAACTCAGAAGACCAGAATGCTGGTAGAAATGCTACCAGTAAAGACCAAGCCCAAAAAGTTTTTTCTGGGAAGAAGGACTGCATTGACTGTTGGTCTCCAGAGCATGTATATTATGCCTTGGCAGAAAGATTATCTACATTTTGCTTGTGTTCAGAGATTACCTGAGACTAAGATTAAGGGTGTTGGACCATTTAATCTTGTTGAAGATATCTCAAGGCAGTCCTAATGTTGAAGGGGTGGCATGGTTTCGGTCAGGAGCTTTTAGCCAGATCTATGTTGAGAATCATAAGCAAAGATCCCAGCAAAGTGATTTTAAAATGTGATGAGTTTGGCCAAAAAGGAAGTACCAGCAAAGCCATGAACTGCAAAGATAGAGCAGGGGAGACCTTGATTGCTGAGAATAGAAAAGATGGACTGAGGATATCATGAGAACCAGCAGAACTAAAACATCTGCAGCCTCAAAGTTGCAAAGGTGATAGACTTTGCATTGAGAGGAAGGCTCAGAACACCATGTTTCCGAATGGCAGTGGCTTAGGGAAGTTGTTCCTCAGGATTTGGTTCATAAGTATTTGAACATTACAGCCAAGAGAAAAGAAAGCCGGACTACTGCTTCAGCTGGTAGCAGACTTTACCATCTTCCAAGTGGTGCTGGTGTTAGGTACAGCAGAATGCAAGAGTTGTGGGGTCAAGAAGGCTTCTGCCCAGATTCAGAAGAAGGCCTAGAATGCCAAGCAGCATGCTCTTAAGAAAGCAGTTTGTGACACTGTGAATGTGAAGCTAAAGGTGCACTAGAGAACCTAGAATGTTGGAGAAGCCCAGAGCATGGATCATCTAAGAAAAGCTGCAAAGAGTAAGCAAAGCAAGTGCAGAAAAGAAGCCATGTGCACTGAAACCACATGCAGTGCCACAGGGGTGTAGCCACCCAAGCCCTTTGTAGTCCACATGTTGCCAGTTTGCCTCAGATGTTGGACACAGAATTACAGGACTTAATGATTGTCCTGTTGGAGTTTTACCTTGCTTTTTTCTAATCCTTTCTATCCACTTTTTTTTTTATCAGTACCAGGGATCGAACTCACAACCATGCGCTTGCAAGGCAGGTGTTTATGCCACTGAGCTAAATCCCCAGCCCCTATCCACTTCTTTATACGTTGTGGAATAGAAATGTGTATCTCATGCCACTGTATGTTGGAAATATTTAACTATATTTTCATTTGTACAAGAGCTTGCAACAAACCATTTGCCTCAAATCTCAGAGGAGACTTTGGACTTGGACTTTTGGCAATGCTGAAACCGTTAGGAATTTGGCAACTTTTAGAGATGGACTGAATGCCTTTTTCATAAAAGAAACTAGATGAGTTTTGGGGGACCAGGGCCACAACGTTAATGAGACCAAATAGAATCACAAAAATACTCAATTGATTGAATAATAAATTTTTAAAAATCCAAATAGGATAAATAGAAAAAATAGCAAAATACCCTGAAGCCTAACCATATCAGTAATTACATTATTATAAATGCTCTTAAGTTTCAAAATGATAGAATGAGATTTCCAGCACTTGCCTCTTCCACAAAGGAAAATGAATAAGAATAACTATCTGACTTCCTTTAGAAATGAGTAACTAAAAAAGAACACTGCAATTCTGCAAGGGAAGGGAACCCTGTAAAGTACAGACATTTGGGACATTATAAAGATATAAAAGCATATACAGCAACTGTGTCCCTGGCTCCCTGGCCTGTGGGCCTCCACATTACAGGAAGAAAAATAAATGAGTACAGCAGATCCCATTCACAGATTCTAGGAATCCTGGTTAGAGGACAGTTACACATTATCACAGGTTTGCTGTCCATTTGAGAAGCTTTTTACATTAGCACAGAGTCTTGTGTTAGAGGAAAAAAAAACCCCTTTGTCTTCCTCCAGACGTCAGAGCTCAAGTCACTGCAGCTTGGTGCCATCTGTAGAAAAAACTGCAATTCACACTGCTCTCAGAGATATGATCCTTTGCCTATCCTATCCCTTCGTCCTCACAAACATTGTACAACACTTGCACAAAATGCTGCAGATTTATAAACCTAAGTAGGCCAGGCTGTGCAGATGTGATGCTAGCACCCAAGCCCATGCAGTTCCCTGTACTATAGGGAAAAGTTGGTCCATCACAGAGGAGGTTGCTGCCTTCAAGACCCTAGGAGCCAAAGTGCTTCTCTTCTCGGAGTTGAAAACCCCACTTCTCTGCTGAGCACTTCTGAGACCACTGTCTGCAGCCCCACCATCACTGGATGTATGCCTTTTAGTCCACCCTGGTGCCACTGCTGCCACTGCTAGAAGTTCTCATGACTAATGGCAATCACCCCTGTGTGGCCTGGTAACACATCCTGCCATGGCACACACCTCTGGCACTGTCATTGCTGCTACCAGAGGGTTGATCATAATCAATGATCATCATTTGTCCCTACTTCTTGAGGCAGCATACCCCTAGTTGCCTACATCCATTGCAGACTTACTCTACTACCTCCAAAAACACATTTAGTTTAAAATCACTGAATCACTGGCAGACTCTATGGATGTTGGTTATAGCAGAAGAATTAACATGTAGTTTATGCTCCTGTGCCAGTGCAGAATGAAAGGTAAAACATCCTACTCAAACAACTTTCTATGACTCATCTGCAGGATAATAGACTTTAACTATGAAAACTGCTGCATAAAATTTGAAGAAGTAATTGTTATACTAGATGTACTGACATCCTTGTAGAACAAAAGAAGTATGAAATGCAACCAGAAAACCAGAAAAAACACAATAATTCTTCATAAAGACTGCCAAGGAACAGCAATCTATGAACTTCCTATGAAAGAATTTAAAGTAATGAACTTATGAAAACTCAATGAGATACAAGAGGATACAGATAGATATTTCAAGAAAATGAAGAAAGCAATTTATGTTCTGAATGAGAAATCAAAAAAAGAGATGGTTATCATAAAAAAGAACAAAGCAGAAATCTTGGGCCTGAAGAATCAATTGAAATAAAAAGATAAAACTAAGAATCTCAACAAACAGCTGGATCACATAGGAGAAATTCTGAACTTGAAGGCAGGGCTTTTGAAATGACTGATTAAAATAACAAAATATAAATAAAATAAAATAGAATGAAGAAATTCTATGAGATTTAGTGAATACTTTAAGTGAAAAACTGTTCACAGTATGAATATTCTAGATAGAGAAGAGAAGGGAAACGGCACGAAAAAAATTTTTAATGAAATTATATATGCAAACTTCCTCACTCTTGAAAGAGATGTGTATATCAAGATTGAGGAAAGTGGAAGAACACCAAGTAGGCTAAACCCAAAAAAAGATACTTGTACATTAATTAGCTTTTCATGTTTGTGCTCATATCCTGAGAAGAACAAACTACAGGTTTGTGGTTTTAGAGACTGTAGTTCATTATCAGCTATCTCAACTGTTTTAGGCCTGTGGTAAGGCAGTATAATGGTAGGGCAGTATAACAGAGAAAGCAGCTCACCTCATAGTGATCAAAGAGCAGAAAGATCGGGAAAAGCAACAGAGGCCAGGGACCAGATATAGTCCTAATGTCATGACCCACTCCCTTGCATGAGGCCCTGTTTCTTGTTTCCATCACCTCCCAATAATGCCATCAAATTTTCTCATAAGTGGATTAATTTACTTGATAAAGATAGAGCCCCCATGATCCAGCCATTTCCCCAAAAGCCAGGAAGCTGGCAACAAAGCCTATAGCACAAGTCTGTTGGGTGACATTTCAAATCCAAACCATAACAGCTTCTTCAGAACATACTACATTGAAACTGTCAAAAGTCCAAGACAAAAGGTTATTCTAAAAACAACAAAGGAAAATCATTAAATTGCATATGAAAGAATTCTCATCAAATACTGACAAATTTCTCAACAGAAACTTTATAAGCCAGAAGATAATGAAATGATGCATTCAAAGCCCTGAGGGGAAAAAATGGAAAAATAATCTGTCAACCAAGCATCCTAAACACAGAAAACTATTCCTGAGAAATGGTTTTTCTCATGCAAACAAAAACAGACAATTCATCATCTCTAGACTGGCTCATCAGGAAATGTTTAAGAAAGTGAACAGCCACTAACTGCCATCATGAAAGAACGTTACTCACTGGCAAAGACACCAGTGAAATAGGGAAGAATCAACTTCATTGCCTTAGAAAGCTATAAGCTACCAAAGCAAGCATATGAGAAGCAGAAAATAACAAAATGAGAGAAAATAACAAAATGAGAGAAACAAATTCTTGAAAACAATAACCTTCAATACAAAAGTGTTAAAATCTTCAATAAAAAACAGAGGCCAATGGAGAAAAGTACAACAAAAAAAGAGAAAAAGAGAAAAAGAAAGAAGAAAGAAAGAAAGAAAGAAAGAAAGAAGGAAGGAAGGAAGGAAGGAAGGAAGGAAGGAAGAAAGAAAGAAAGAAAGAAAGAAAGAAAGAAAGAAAGAAAGAAGGAAAAGAAGTAGGGAGTGAAAATAAAAAGAAGTTTGGACAATAGTAAAAAAGTGATATAATTGTCTAGTAGAAAAATCTATGAACAAAATTAGTGCTAATAAATGAGTTTGGCAAGTTTATGGAACACAAGATACATATAAATCTCATTTTTGAAGATTATAAATTAACACATAGTTAATGCATATTTAAATTATACAAGGGAAATCAATTATCTATGTAAAAACTTAACAAAACTTGTGCAAGATATATTTGCTGAAAATTTTTAAATGCTGATGAAAGAAACTAAAGAAGATACAAATACATAAAGCTACTAGCTATGTTGTAAAACATATTAATTCTCCCCAAACTAATCTGCAGTTTCAGAGCAATGCTTATCAAAATCTTTGTGTTTTATAGTCATAATAGACAAATTGATTCTAAAGTTTATATGGAGGAACAAACTATACAATACTCAAAAAATCTTTAAAATTAAGAAGAAAGTGAAAGAAATTTTTCTACCTGGTATTAAAATCTATTCAACAGCTACAGAAAGTAAGACTGTGTAACACTGGTAGAAAGAGATTTATTTTTTCTTTTTAATACATGATTTCATTATGCAGTTCAGGCTAGACTTAAACTCACTTTGTAATCCAGGCTAGCCTCAAACTCACAGCAGTCCCTTTGCCTCAGCCTCCCAAGTGCTGAGATTACCTGCATGTTCCACAACATCCGCCTAAGAGATCTACTGATCATGGTAAAGAACCCCAAAATAGACCCTATACAAATATGACCAGTTGAGAATGACACAAAAGTAATTTGATGGAAAAAGGGTAATCTTTCAATAAATTGTGTGAGAGCAGTTGGCAAAAAATATGTCTTGATGGCCCTGAAGCAAGGCCAGCAGATTGCTGTAGCTGCTGGTTTCAAACAGGAGCCTAAAGTGCATTCTTTCTGTGGTCTGTTGGCCATTTCAAAACTTTGGAAATGGAATGGTCAATTCATCAGAAAGAAATAGCAGGTGAGTATGGCGGATTTTAGAGGGCCTGCAGGGGAGAGACCCTGGCGCCTCGGGACCTGCACTGTGTGGTTGAGCCGGGGTGCCAGGAGAACAAGGAACTCCTCCCCTCTCTGGGAGGTGGCTGAGAGTGTGGCAGACTTTCAGCAGCCTGAAGGAGAGAGACCCTGGCATATCGGGACCTGCGCCGTGGGGTTACCTTGGGGTGCCGGGAGAGCAAAGAACTCTTCCCGTCTCTGGGGAGCAACTGTGATCCTGCCTGAGTGTGGGCTGAGAATCTGACATCTCATGTCGTCCTGTCCCCCATCCCGTGTTCCCCCTCCCCCTCCCCCCTGCCTAGCAAGTGGGAGCCAGTGAACTACACATCTTGTGAAAAGATTGGCTATGTTATTTAGTATGAGCTCTCCATATGCAAAGATAAGGACAACCATTTGGAAGAAAACAAGAGACAATATGACAGATAGTGAAGATCTCTTGTTGTCTAGCTTTGAAATTTATGCTTTCTTATGTCCTATTCTTTTCAGTTTTGTTGTGTTTAATTTTACTCCCTTTTAAAATAAAATTTTAAAATTTTAAAAAATAAATAAATAAATAAATAAATAAATCTTGATCTAAACCTCATGTTCTACATAAAAGTTAACTCAAAAAGCTTTAGAGACTTAAGGGTAAGATGCAGATTATAAAATTAGTAGTAAAAAGCAAAGAGAGAACCTCTGGGATTCAGGGCTAGGCAGAATCTTTTGACTTAACACTGAGGCATAGTTCATAAAAGTAAAAAGAAATTGGATGCTATTGAAATTTTTAAAAAAAATTGTTCTGCAAAGAACCTATTGTTGAAAGGAAAGAGAAACTACAAAACAAGAGAAAATATTTGAAAATCACATACCCAGCATAGGACTAGTGTCTAGAATCTATAAAAACTCTCAAAAAGACAGTAATAAAAAGAATACTAAGCAATATCAAATGACAATAAACTGTAAGACAACACACAAATAATAATGAGTAATAAACAATAAAAACAGCAATAAAACAAAAATATTCCAACTAGATAGTGGACAAAAACATGGAAGATATTTCACCAAAAAGTAAATAAACACAAGAAAATAAGCTCAATATCATTAGTTACAAAGAAAATGTGAATTAATGCCATGATAATGCTAATCAGAAAGGTTGTTTAAAAGAAAAAATCATTAAATACTGGAAATCTTGTGGAGAAAAGAAGTCATGCATTATTAAGAATTTAAGACAGTATAGATACTCAAGAAATATTATCTATTTAAGGTAACACTCACCATTAGGCTCAATGATACCCTGGAACAAAAACAGTTTAGTAGTGTACTAGTTTCCTATTGTTGATCTTAAAAAATTACCACACAGGGTTTTAAAAAACCCAAATTTATCATGTTATATTTCTGGGGATCAGAAGTCTGAAATGAGTCTCACAGGGCTAAAAATCAAGGTGTCTACAGCACTGTATTCTCCTGGATCCTCTGGTGGGTATTCTGTGTCTTGTGTCTTCTGGCTTCAAAAGCAGATAGCTGAAAGAACTCTGTTTGTGGTCACATTACTCAAAAATTTGAATCCATGGTCATACTGTCTTTTTCTAATGTGTAGGCAAATTTTTTCCACTTCCTCTTTAAGAACACTTATGATTATACTTATTATGTCCCCCAAAGCCTCATACTTGAGAACTCTCTCCCTTAAGATCCTTAATTTAATCCAATCTACATGGTCACTTTTGCAATGTAAATTCACACTCATGATTTGCAAAGATTACAGCTTCATATGTTCCTCTTACTCTGGGCAATTTCTTTTAAAACTAAAAATGTAATTGTCATATTAACAAGCAATAATACTCTTGGACCTTTAGATCAGAGAAGTTGCCTTATGTTAGTAAAAGAAATCTGTATGTACTTCTTCATACTAACTTTATTCACAATAGCTCCATACTAGAAACAACCTAGATATCTTTAAATGAATGATAAAACAAAATCTTGGCATATTCATGCTATGAAATACTACTCTGCATTAAAAGATGAATTATTGATGGCTTAAATCAACATGGATGACTGTCCGCAGAATTATACCAAATGAAACAAGCAGTCCTAAAAGTTTACATATTATGTTACTACATGTATTTAACTTTTTTGAAATGATAAAATTATAAAAATTAAGAAGAGAAAAAATATTTTAAAAAGGAAAAACAATACTTAATGATACTCTGCACACAATAAATTCATTTCACCATTCAAGACACACATAGACTAAAAGTGAGGAATGGGAAGAAATCTCCATATGAATTAAATAAAAATGAGCAAGAGAAGCTCTAGAAACATAAGATGAAATGGACATATATTCTCCAATGCTGGAACACTCAATTATTTAAGACAAACATTATTGAATCTAAAGAGACAGATTCTGATCCAATTGGATTTCAACAGCTTACTTTCATCAATAGACTGATAATTCTAACAAAAAAGAAAGACAAGTAAAACCAAAAAACCAAAACCAAAACTAAACCAAAACAAAAAAACAGGCAGATTGGCATTCAGCTATTATAGACCAAGTAGGCTTAACTGATAGTTACAGAAAATTTTGTCCAACAGCTGCAGAATACATATTCATATTGGAAAAGAGAAAAAAATTATCCTTGTTTCCAATATGATCTTATTGGTAGAAAACCCTGTCTATCAAAAAATTGTTGTAACTGATAAAAATAATGGTAAAGTTGGAAAGTGAAATATCACTCAGCACATAAAAAGCAATAGCAATTTATACAATTTATACACCAATAGAGAAATGGCTGTAAAAGGAAATAAAAAAAGAAATCCCATATATTACTGCCACAAAAAAAAAATACCTAAGAATGTATTTAACCAAGGAAGTAAAACATCTCTACAATGAAAATAGAAAGATACTGTTGTGGTTTATTTAGATGTCCCCCAAAGCCTCATGCAGTCATGGAGGCAGCTGAATCTAGCATGTGTGATTCATTTGTTGTCTAGTGCTGGAATTAGCAGTGTGAGTGCTGCACCTGCCCAGAGGAAGATAGCCAGCATGCAATATAAGGGAGGGAAGGAGGTGTGCTTTCACCTTTTTTTTACCATTTTGCCTGTCATTTCAGCCACCATAAATGTTTGCCCCTCAGCCACACCACTCTGTCTTGCAACCAGCTCAGTATGGACTGAGATCTTTAAAAACTGTGAGCTAAATAAACCATTCATTGAAGCTGGGAAGATGGCCAATAAATAAACAGCAAAGTAAAAAACCTCTTTGAGAAAAATAGCTCAGATGCTGGAATATAGCAACCTGGAGAAGATAAAACAGAAAGAGATTAATCCTCTCGACCCAGGAAGAAGCTAAAGTGAAAAAAAAAAAAAAAAGAAAACATGAACAGAAAACTGTAGCCAGACACGCTCTCACCAGAACCTGTCCAACTCTGTGCAAAACACCACTGGAATCTGAAGATGCATGGTCATGGTGAAGTTGGGGGTTGGCAAGCCTGAGGGCCTTGGTGGGAGGATGCAGTAATGGAAGGGAGCGGCAGATCAGAGATCTACACCAGCTCCTGGTGAGTGTGGGGAACTCACTCCTCCCACAAGAGTGGGCGATTGGCCGGGTGACATTTTGGAGTTGGGCAGGATAAGCCCAGAACCAGAACTGAAGCTGGCTTCATTCAGCCACTCCTAGTGCAGAGCAGATTGGTGAGAATTGCTTGGACTGAGTCCCACCCCTGTGTGCGATCCAGTAGCCAAGGCCAAGTTTTCCCTGAAGCTATCCATAACTGGCCCCATCCACGTGGCACACACTAACATGGTGAAGACTCCCAGTGGTTGACCAGCTCAGAAGGGAGGGGCCAGCATGCCCCACCCCTGATTGTATTCCAGTGGTCACCAGTATACTGGGGAGGGCAGCAATCCCTAGCCAGCATGCTTCAGAGTAATTGTAACCAATACAGGAAGTACCAGGGACCCCCACTACCTACTTGTCTGGAAGAAACCGGAAACATAACAAGAGGAAGAAACAAAAGGAAGTCTCTAGCCTCCAACCAAAGTAGTACTGGCCCAGGAGAAGTAAACATAGAAGAGACCGGGGGTTGCACACCTGCAGTTTCTGAAGAAACAGCATCTGACATAAAGAAATATCTTCATGAAGTTATAAAAGAACTTAAATCAGAAATACTAATACAAGTAAAGGAAGATATAAGAAAAATAATAAAAGTAATACTAAGCACCTCTCAAGAAGACACCAATGGAAGAATGGAGGAGTATAGAAAAAAGAGAGAAAACTTCAATGAAGAATATTTAAAAATCTAGAATACATGAAACAGATTCAAAGAGATTACCAGGAAATTAAAAACTCCATTGAAAGCCAGCAAAACTGCTTGAAAGAAGCGAAAGACAGGCTAGCAAACCTTTAAGACAGGTTTGCAACTTGTGATTGTGAAAAGGAAAGATCTCTTAAAAATAATGAGGAGCCAGGAAGTAACAATACAAAGGCTAGAAGATGACAAGAGGATCTTAACTTAAGAATAAAAAATGTGAGTGAAGAAGCAGGGGTAAACACAAATAAAATACAAAAGCTATTTACAGAAATAATTAAAGAAAACTCCCTAAGCAGAGGAAAAGGAAATGATACTCAGATATATGAGGAAAACAGAACTCAAGCCAGCTATGACCAAAATAGATCTATACCCAGACATACAATAATCAAGATCCCACAAATTCAACACAAGAACAGATTATTAAAAGCTGTCAGAGAAAAGAAACATCACCTATAAAGAAAAACCCATCAGAATCATGACAGACTTCTTGACACAAACCATCAAATCAAGAAGAGCTTGGAGCAAAGTATTCCAAGCCCTGAAAGAAAATAACCCAGATTGATAATTCCAACCCAGATTGATGTATTTGCAAAACTATCTCTCAAAATTAATGGAGAAACAAAATGCTTCCATGACAAAGAGTAATGGGGAGTTCATGACTGCCAATTCAACCTTACAAAAAATACTGAAGGACATTCCAGAGAGAGAGAGAAAAAAAAACCATGATTTCAGGAGCAGTGGCAGAGGGGGTTTACTGAATGGGGCAGACAGTGGAGTGAAGGGAAAAGTAGACAAACAATGACAGAAAAATAGCATGGCAGAAATGAGGCAGAGAAGGTTGGCCATAATCGCTAACATGGATTGCCTCAATACACTAATGAAAAAAAAAAACACATGCAGAGTGGATCAGGAGATACGGTCCATCAAGATGCTCTATATAAGAAATATAATTAACCTGAAAAAGGGTTTATGGGCTGAAAGTCAAAGATGAGAAAATAATACTCTATGTGACAGGGAACCAGAAAAAAGTGGGGGTAGCTCACCCTTCAGCTGCAGATTGGTTGGAAAGACATACACTATTATACAATGGAGAACCACTCAGCTATAAGGAAAGAAAACCTTGAGACTCTTTTAGGTAAATGGATACAACTTGAGACCATGCTAGGGATAAAAAGGTTTAGAACCACTTAGGTAAATATCAGGTTGCCTCCCTAATCTAAAAACTAAAGGAGTCAGTGGGATACAAAATATGCAATGCACCCTGTGATAGTGAAAGGGGAAGAATTGTCTAACTAGAGAAGACAGAGGACATTGGTAATCTTGTATCATGATTTGAAACCCATACAGTTTTCATTGCTGTTTATTTTGGTTATATTCTGTTGCAGTTCGTCTACTTGTACTAGATTTGATGGCATAGACAGCTATTCCAAATGAGCAATTCTATTGAAGATAACAAGAGATATCATGGTAACAATTGTAGGTCACTTTGTATTTTGGTTCTAAGTCATGTACTATGTCCATCCTTTGGTTTAGACTGACCCCATTTTTTTCTCATTTGGTTTTATTCTCTTCAAAATAAAAAAAATAAATAAACCATTCCTTGCTTCACTTTGAGTGTCAGTTATTTTGCCTCAACAACGAGAGAAAAGTAACAAAGGCAGCCGCCAATGAAAGAAATTATGGAGGATATACACTAGAAAGACAACTTGTGCTCATGAATTTGTAGAACAAATATTTTTAACCTATCTATAATTCTCAAATCAATTTGCAGAGTCAGTTTAGTCCTCATTAAAATGCCAATGATCTTTTTCAAAAAACTAGGAAAGACTCTCAAAATTAATATGGAACCACAATAGACCCAAAATGTGCAAAGTAATCATAATTAAAAAGGACACAACTGATGGCATCCTAATACCTGTCTTCAAAATATGCTGCAAATTTATAGTAGTCACAACAGCACACAGGTATAAAACCAGACCAGCAGAAGAGAACAGGGAACCCAGAAATAAATCTATCCTTTATAGCTTAATGATTCTTTTTACAAAAGTAGCAAGGATATACAATGGAGAATGATAAGTCTCCAATAAATCATGCTAGAGAAAATGGGTATACATATGCAAAACATGAAATTGGTCCCTATCTCTTACCATATTAAAAAACTAACTCATGGCTATACTTTCAGGGATCATTCTGTAGTAAGTTGCTAAATAACTCAAAATGATCTAGGAACTAAACAGAAGACCTAAAACCATGAAAATATTAAAACAAAACTTAGGGCAAATACTCCAAAACATTGAAATAAACATATTTTTGGATAAGACTTAAAAATACAAACAATAAAAACAAAAGTAGACAAATGGGATTATACCAGAGTAATAAGCTTCTGCTTAACAAAGAAAGCGGTCAAAGTGGTTTCAACCTTCAAAATTCACCCTATCAGTAGACTAAGAAAGAAAACCACATGACTATCTTCATCAATATTGAAAAAGCATTTACCACTGTGGAGGTCAGTCTGGAGATTCCTCAAAAAGCTGGGTATGCAAGTCCCATTTGACCCAGCTATTCCACTTCTAGGCATATTTCCAGAAGAACTGAAAACATCGTACCACAGTGATTTATGTGCACCCATGTTTATAGCAGCACAATTTGTAATAGCCAGATCTTGGAAACAACCTAAGTGCCCATCAACTGAG
>PVJX010027813.1:0-24666 GCA_004027295.1 Dolichotis patagonum
TGAATCATAGCCAGGGTAGAAGGAGGAAGCTTCAGAGACGGGGAAAGCATGGCCCAAAGGCATCATGTTGCAGCTTGATAAGGGGAGAAAGAGTCCACGGCCAAGTTCAGCACAGCCCAGGACTTGCCGAGAGGAAGGTGCCCAGCCTGATAAACGTTCTCTGCTGAAATCACAACGGCAGCGTGCAGATTTGCACATGGCCAGAAGCATCTGCCCCAGATGCTGTCTGTCTTAGTCACTTTTCTCATTGCTAAACAAAAATACTCAATACCAAAGGTAAAGGAGGAAAGGTTTATGGAGCTCACAGTTTGTAAAGGTTTCAGTTCATCATTGGCTGGCTCTCAGGTGGGTGGTACATGGCAGCCAGGCATCACAGAGGAAAAACAGTGCATGGTGGGCAGAAGGCAGCAAAGCGACAGGGGCGACCACAGGTCCTTCTGTCCCTCATCTCTTATCCGGGCTAGTTGGGGTGGGCAGCACTCACATCCTTAACCCAGAGTCACACACCCTAGATCCAGCCACCCCTGAGAAAGCCCCACCTTTCTCGTGTGACCGCACGAGGCCTTGGGGGACATCTAGGTACAAGCCGTAACACTGTCTTTCATTTGGGGGTGGGGCTAAGAAGAAAGGGGGTGTCCTGCCTTGGAGGCAAGGGAAGAAGAGCAGAATCCAAAGCCACTTCCAGAGTTACTCAGGGAAGGAAACCTATGCCGCAAAACTTAGAGCTCACTCACTTGTTCCCAGGGGAAACATCCAAAATGCCAGCTGCTGGACGCACTGGAGGCATCTGGAAGGTCTCTGGGGGTCCACAGATCCAAGGCCTGGATCCAGGGGGAAAGATGTGGCCTGCACTGCTGCCCACTCAGAGGTCCTGGGGATAGGGGTGCAGGAAGAGAGAGGAAGTGCTGCTTCCGGGGGGTGCAGGGAGCAGGGGTGGCCTATTCTCCTGGGACCCTGCAGGCCCTTGACTTCTGGCCTGGAGGCTCAGGAAGCCTCCTAGAGAAAGGCTCCAGCTCTCCCCCTGGCCTGGGCCACTCGTCCTCCATGTGTCGCCATGCAGCAGGGCAGCCCTTTGAAGAACAGGGTCCTGGGGACAAAGCTGCTGCAGGGGCCCTGGGACAGGAGGCCTAGAGGCCCCGTGCCTCTTGCTGCCAGGGAACAGGCGCAGGGGTCTCAGGAGGCAGCCCCGGCCATAAACACCATGTGGCCGATGGCCTCCCCTGGGGCTGGGAGGGCCTGTGCCCTACACTCTGTGTGCAGTCAGCAGGCAGGAAGCGTCCCGTCAACCTGGATAAGGGTGCAGGGCTGAGGGGGATTCAGGGCTCACTCTGTGGCCCGAGGAGCCACAGGGAGGCTATGGGCCCCCAGCTCGCACCCTGTCCCTGCTGGGCTGACTGCTGGAATGGTCTCGATGGCCGAGGTCTGAGCTGTCCTTCGTTCACCACACACTTATTACCCGAGCACCTGCCCGGCACTGGACACCGTGCCAGGGGCGCTCAGTGGGAGGCTGGGGCGAGTAGTAAGCACCTCATACCTTCATGGGTGAGCAGTGACCCCAGGGAAAGAAGTGGGGCAGCGGGGCTCTTGGCTTCCGCAGGGTACTCCCCCTCCCCTAGCCCAGTACCCCCCACCCCCTGTACTCTTCGATGGGGGTCCTCCCTTGCCCGCAGTCCAGCTGTGTGCACAGGTCAGGGCACTTGTCCAGTTTGCTCCTTTAACGCCAAGTGCTTGGGGCCAGAGACACCCACAGAGCCAGAAGTCCAGGCCACCTAAACAGTATTTCTTGTTCCCCTCAGTGTCCCCATAGTCCCTATCTGGGGGGAAGGGGAGACTGGGGATGTGAAGGTTGGTAACATCAACCCCTGTCCCCGCTGCTGATGTAGGACCAGCAGAAATGACAGCCCCCAAAACTGCCAACCTGGGATTTCCAACATGGAGCCCATTATCTGCTAAATAACCCCATTGATTCGATTGATACTATTGTTAGATAAGGCGGAGGGCCCTGGATGGGCTGAGCAGGGCCTGATTTACATGGAGATGGTTTAAAAGATTAACTTTAGTGAAAGCTTCGAGGTTTGGTGAATCCATAATTAATCAGTCCGCCTCGGAGCTTCTGTAATTGGGGGGTTGATGTCAACGCTGCAAAAAAGGCAGGGGTGGGGGTGGGGAAAATGCCTCCCTCACCACATTTGAGGGGGAGAAAGCTGAGATCCGGAGAAGTGGGAGTTCTGAATCGAATCATTTTTGTGCTTAGTTTGGGCATATTAGCTAGCACGTGACTTACAAATAAGAGCCCTGATAGAATTGCAAAATCAGATTTAAAAAGACCTGAGTGCTGTCCCCCTGGGAGGCAAGGTGAGATTAAATTTGGTCCTTCAATCTGGGCTGTGTTTTTAGTAATTTATCAGGGCACCAGTAAGGCCTTTCGCGCTCCGCGGTGGCATTTAGAATTGTGTTTTCCTTACTCAACATTCTGCGGTGTCACCCCCTCTTACACTGTCTCTGATGAATCTCCCAGAACAGAGCGGCGATGGGGAGGTTTGGAGAGGTGGTGTTCTCTGCCTCAAGGACGAGAGGGCTCCGGCAGGTGGAGGACAGGATGTGTCGCAGTCCAGATGAGCTTGCGTTACAACCCTGAAAATGAGCTTGGCCCTCTTTGATAAAAAATTAATACTGGGACGGTGTCACCCTTTCGGCTGCTCCCTAAGTGGCTCACAAATGTCAGCGCGGCCCCTGCCTATTCGTGCATTGTGAATTCCAGCACATGGACGTCACCCGTCGTAGGAGATGGATGCTCGGCTGTTTGGGTCTGGGGAACATGAATGTAATATTTATAAGTCGGTCGTGAGCAGTCCTCACAGGGTAATCCTGCAGCGGGGGTTCAGAAAGACCTTCTCACGCACTCGCCGACTGTAGTTCTTGCCAGCTTATCCAAGTTCCAGAAGGTCTGCAGAGTCTAAATTGGAATGTGAAGATTTAGTACAGGCCTACACAATAATTTGCTTTAAGCTGTATAAATAGTATTTTATTTGGAAATTTACTGAAAGGAAGTTTTGAAGGTCACATTCTCCCTGCATCGAGCGTGTATGTATTTAATTTTCAATCTCTGCCTCTTTTATAATCCTGAGTGGCCTGGCTTCAGAAGCATTTTTAGCAATGGGAAATTGAATGTCAGTTTGAGAAAGCCTTCCGCTGGGATGGTGCCTCCTGCCCTCTGCACACACGGCCAGGCCCAGGGCAGTTCTAATCCCAGCTTTCCTTGGGGGACAGCAGATTGCTGCTGACCATTTGGCCCCTCTGATACCACAGGTCCACTGGGATCTGCCTGCAGGGAAAATGAACCCTGGGCAGCCGCTTTGCTGCTCATCCCTTTCTTCTGAGGTCACCTTTGCTTAGAATTAGTGGGGCTGGGAGCACAGGGACAGACCCAAAGCAGAGTAAGGAAGGGGCCACCCTCACCATGGCCACCAGTGCATGCACGGAGCCTCCCCCGCTGGCTGGTCATGAACCGGAACAGTCAGCATTGATGTCGGTGTCCGAGGCCAGCGTCTGTCTATGAAAGATCTGGGCCGCATGGAGGGAGAGTGGGGGCGGGAGCCATTGGGCCTTAGAGAGCTATGGGGACGTGGGAGCTGCTGGGAAGGGGCCCTAGTCAGGTGGTCTGGGCAACTAGCTCCTGTCCTCCTAGGGGACGGAGCCACACTGGGCTTACAGGCTCTTCCAACTCCAGTAGCACCATAGTGCTCCATATGGAGTGGGTCTTCTCTAAGGCTTTGTTGGCTTCATGGTATCTTTGGGATGGGGCTCAGAAAGAAGGAGGATGTGTTTAAGGCCCGTCCTCTGCTGTCCTGAGAGCTGCCCACCAAGGCAGGGGCTGTGTGGCTTCACAACCCTGCCTTCCTCAGCGGACTCGGGTAGACCCAGGGTCAAATCCAAGCCCCTCTTCCCCACAGTCCACTGATTGGTTTGGCATTGCCCTGAGCCCCCAGCCTAGTGAGCATAGAAAAGGGGCAGAAAGAAGCTGCTAAGGTCACTTGGACTTGCTTGCTTGGCTGCCTTCTGCCTGTCATGGACAGTTTCTCCTCTGCGAAGCCCCTCCACCATGCTGCCCTGTCTCAGAACCAGCCGACTATGAACAGAAACCTCTACAAACTGTGAGCCAAATAAACCTTTCCTCTATTAACTTCAGGCATCGGGTACTTTGTCTCAGTGAGGAGAAAACTGGCAGGAGTGGCGGTGAGGACGATGGATGTGATGATGACGGTGATGGAGACTGGGATAGGGTGGTGATGCAGACAATGACGAAGGTGATTGTGCTAGGGAGGAGGGTGATGGTGGGGCGTGGCCGATGGCAAGGGTGATGATGGGGATATTGACGGCGATAATGGTGGCAGTTATGATGTGGGTGGTGGTGACGGTGACCGTGGGGATGATGACAGGGTAGGGAGCATGAGGCCATTCTTATGGTTCTTCCAGCTTAAGGCTGGGTGAGGCTGCACTTTCAGGTCTTTGCCAGTGTCTGTGATACCTGACAAGTGCCAGGATTTAATAAGGCCCAGAGCACCCACACACCTCCCCCCTGTGCATTCCCCACGGCAAAGCCTGCTCTAAACACGGCTCTTTCTGCTCTGTAGGCCAGGGAAGGCATCGGGTAAAACCTCTGCTAAATCTCTGCCCTTCTAGGGCCATCAACTGCTTCCTATTAAGAGGTTCACACATCTCTTTGACGTATTTTTATTGTCAGGTTAGAAGAAAATATTCCACTCGTTTGCAACACTCTCATTATATTCCCTTTATAACAATTTCTAAAAGAGAATAAATATAAAATATTTCTCTGTATTGTGGCAATATTTCAGCCTGACTTTAATATGCTGCATAGTTTTCCAACTCACAATTCTTCTAACCTTGTGATGACAGTTAAGAAATCTTCAGGCCTGGGAAAACATGTGGATCAATGAGTTAGTGGAGATGCAGGACATTTTATGGGCATTCGGGGAGGGCAGCTTTCTGCTGACTCAAAGGTGCCGTCCCTGCCCTGTGGGAAGAGACCATCCCAGCGACCGGGCCTCCTCCCCACGGTCTGTTCTGAGCTTGGAGATGTCTCCTTCAGGAGCCACCAGCTGTTGAGTTTCCCCAGGAGTGCAGTCAGCAGGCTCAATCCAGAAGGGCGGAAGGGAGAACCCTTGGCCTTGACCTGAGCCAGCTGCCCAGGTGACCATCTCAGCTGATGCCATCCCAGAGCACCCTGGACCTCCAGATTTCCAGCTGACCCCCTGGAGTACAGCTCCCCCTGCACCTTCAGCCCCAGGCACACGGTGGGCCTGGATCACACCGGGAGGACACATTGCAGTGTCCCATGCTGAACCACCTTTAGTAGGTGGAGAAAGGGGACTTTCCCAACTCTTCTGTCTGATTGGACAAATGCTTTGGGGGAGCAGCTGGGTCTGCTAGTGGCCTCTATTTCCTCCCTCCCAGGGCCTATTGAAGCAGACCCCAGCCTCTCTGCGGATCAGACCTCGTAAGTGAACTCCTGCCCCTGCACCCTTGCTGTGCACCCTCCCTACCTGCTCCCCCAACACCCCCACCTTCTCTTGCACTTCCTGGCCCCTCCGGATCCCTGGGACTGACTCTGTAAGCCTACTTGATCTCCCCCCGCCCCACCCCTGAGCTCCTGAGCGAGGTCATCTCGGACATGTGACCCAGGTGCTCGTGGTGGTGCAGACTGAGGCCCCGGGACACAGTGACTGCGTGTTGGTCCCCTCCCCCAAAGCTGAGGTGGTAGATATGGCTCAGCCGGCATGGCAAAGGCAAGCCTGATCCTCAGCAGCGGTAGTGGGGTCTGGAGAACAAGACCCATCCCTAAGCGGGGACTGAACAACTCCAGAGAGAACTAGACATGGGGAGACCAATGGGGCTCAGACCTGGGGACTGTTGGGATGGTGAGAACTGCTGCTTGAGGTATCTGTGCCAGGTGCCAGGAATGTCTGCACTCTCTTTTAACCCTCAGCCAACCTTGTGAGCTGGACAGAACGTCCCATTTTACAGGCCGGAAACAGACCCAGAAAGGGAATGTGAGCTCCCTGAGGTCACACGGCTGGGAATGTATGGAAGTCGGAGTTTGGATTCAGAGCTGGCTTCCCAGGTGATCCAGTCTGTGGGTATTTCCAGTGGGGATGGAGACCAGCAGGCACTGGGGAAGCATGTGAACCTAGGACTAGGTAGGGACCCTCGCCCCACTGCAGAGAATGAACTAAGCCGCAGGAAGTTGGGGCTCACCCTGGATGGGAAGTGTCCGTGGGGCCCCAGTGGGGGGGAGGGCGTGGCCAGGGTCCAGGGCAGCTCTTGCCTCTGTCTGGCTGAGTGGTGCAGTGGTGGCCCTGGAGCACCGCCCTGGGCAAGGCATCTGGGCCGTTCTTGTCCAGCAGCCACCTTTCCACTGTCAGTTGGGTGGAATTTGCTGTCCCCCTTGGGGCTCCACATTGCCTGTTATCTCTATCCTGGGCCCTTCTGTGTTTGAGCTCCACCAGGAGAGAATTATTTATGGCCTTGTTTATTTCACTCTCTGCTGGAAAGGCCCAGGCTGAGCCCCACCAGGGAGGCAGGTGACGCTGGGGACTGGGGACGGTAGCGCTGGCTCAGCCCACTCCTACTGTTTCCTCTACGGGCTCTGCACCCGCTAACCCCTCTGGGTTCTGCAGACACCATAGGTCCTTCGCCCCTGGGAATCAGCCTCTCAGAGGGAAGTAGGCGTGGCCCCACCCCAACCACCCACCTTGTGCCAGCCCTGGGTTCCCCAGCTGAGGAGCACTCAGTCCCTACTGCTAGGCCCTGAGACCCCAAGCTGCATGTCCTGAGGTCCCTGAGAGAGGAACTCACCAGGAAATGGACCAGCCTGAGGCTGGTGGCTGACCCAACAGGCTGGGGTAGTGTCAGACAGAGGGTTTGGGGAGGAAGGGGCATCCAGCCCACCTCCTCTGCCCAGGCGTCTCTGGGGCCTTTGCCCCCTGATTCCCTTTGCTTGAGCCTTCAGCAGCGGGGGCTTCTGAAAGCCACCTGGCCTATACAGCTGTCCACTCTGCCAACCTTGCAGCTCCCAGAGCCACCCAGTGGCTTCCTGCTGCAGGGTTCCCCCAAGATCCTATCAGACCTGGCAAAGCCAGCGGCAGGAAGGGACCCGGCAGTCAGGGATGGAGGAGTAAAGGGAGGAACTGCACACACTGCCTGGCCCAAAAGTCCCCATCCGACAGGACTCCACTTAGAAAATATTGCTGAAAGACAAAATGATAGAAATGGAGAGCAGATTAGTGGCTGCTGAGGGTGGAAGTGGTGGGTGAGGCTGAAGGGTGATCGCAGATCATCCTCGTGGTGCAAAGTCTCCGTGCCCTGGCTTATAAAGCACCAGACTCCGATATTCTGTGATAGCAGTACCTGCAGCATCCAGGGTGAGCCCCAACTTCCTGCGGCTTAGTTCATTCTCTGTAGTGGGGCGAGGGTCCCTACCTAGTCCTAGGTTCACATGCTTCCCCAGTGCCTGCTGGTCTCCTGCTGCCACTGGCCCCAGGACAGTGGCAGCTCCTGGCTTCGTCAGCCCTGTTCATGCCACAGCAGGAGGGCCAGCTGGCAGGGCAGTGGATTCTGTTCGCTGGGCCTACTCCTCCCTGCCCCGCCTCACCTCACCCTGCACCCTGTGCCTGCCCTGCACCATTCCTTCCCAAGGGAGCCCTTCCTTCCCAGGGCTCTGCCCCCCAGCTCCCTCCTGTCCTGAGAGGATGCCGCCTTCCACAGCTCTGTGCATAGGCAGAGCTCTGCTCTTCCCCAGGCTGAGTTCATGGCGGTGGCTGCAACTAAACCTTATCTGCATTCAAATGAGCGCAGAAGACAGGAGCGCTTGGGTGCAGACTCGATGAGGACAGCCCTGGGGCCTCTGCCCGGGCATCTCAGCCAGCAGCTATGCGTGTGGCTCTTCTGGTAGGGTGCTGGCAGGGTAAGGGTACCATCCGTCCCTTCATTCTTTCATTAACAAATGGCCCCAAGCCCTGAGTGTTCTAGCACCAGGCCCTAGGCCCTGGGTTCCCTAACCTGAGTCTCATGTCTGCATGGGCCTCAGTCTGTTGGTACTGCTATCACAGAATATCGGAGTCTGGTGCTTTATAAGGAAATGCATTTCCTACAGCCCTGGAGGCCGGAAGCCCAAGGTCTGTGTCCTCTGAAGGAGGAGGGTGAAGGGCCCTGTGCAGCCTCTTCTCAGTGTTGCTCAGGGCCCAGTCCTCTCTCAAAGGCCACCTCTTCCTGTTATCCCAGTGGTGATGCATGGACTTCCCTGGGGCCCTGGCCCTGGGCAGCTGGCCCTCCCTGCAAGCTCACAGCCCCGCAGGTAGAGTAGCCGAGACCTCATTTCTTCCCTGTCAGGCCTGGGCTCAGGCTGGGATCCCATGTTCCTAAAGCCTAGGGTCCCAGAGCTCCAGGATGATAGGGAAGGTGGGAGCCTCTGAGCACGGCCCTTGCCCTTGGAGCTCTGGGGTGACATTGCCATGGGCCCAGCCTGTCTACAGCAGGCTCCGCTGCCCCTCCATGCTGAGCACCATCCTCAGGCCCTGACTCAGAACTACACCCTCTGCACGCTGGAGCCTAGCGGGGCCTGGTGGGAAGACTGGCTGCAGACATGCCCCTCCCCTTGACTCCAGCCTGGGAGGCGCAAGGAGGCCAGGCAGGTGGGGAAGATGCCGGCAGGGGGAGAGGAAGTGGGTCTCTGTGCTCGGGACCAGGCAAAGCCCTAGCCTCCAGACTGCTTCCCACCCCCAGCTGTTCAGGATCCCTTCTGGGAGGCTCCAAACCTCCCAACCAGGCAGGTTGGTGGCCTTGGGGAGCCCAGGATAGCAAGAGTGGTGAGCTCTGGAGGGCACCCTCCTGTCCAGGTCCTGGCCCTTTATCCCCAGCCCCTCAGCTCCCATGCATAGGGAGCAAGTCCCTGGCCTGCAGTGCCTAAAAGCTTAGTGATCACCTCTAGGGTGGCCATGTCCTTTAGCTGCTGTTTCTTAGTAACTCCCGGGCTGCACTGGGCTGGGGGACCTGGGGGACAGACAGGGAGATGGGTGGTGGGACATGGTGGGGACCTGAGGGCTTTCTTATTTGGGAGCTGGGAGACAGGAACAGGGCAAAGGCCAGAGAGGAGCTGGGCTGGGCACAGGAAGAAGAGGCTTCTGACCCATGTAGAAATTTCTACTGGCAGGGAAGGGACAGGACATAGCAGTCGGGACGTCTCAGCCTCCAGGCACTGGTGGCAGACTCAGCCAGGTGGGCCAGGAACAGAAAGGGAGACTGAGGAGGCTGCACAGGCAGAAGGAGGCAGCAGAGAGCCTTCCAGACCTCAGTGTTCCTGGGCAGCCAGTGGGCACTGAGGCCTGTTACCAGCAGTGTGACCCACCAGCCCGACCCCTCCTTAGCCTGCAGCCTCTGGGTAGGAGCTCAGGCTGCTGTAACAAAGTGCCATCCACTGGGGACCAGTGTCCCACAGGTCAGGGCAGGGGTCCAGTTCCTTCCAAGTGCTGAGCAGGAGTACCCGGTTCCTGCCTCACCTTTTGCTCCTCATGGCTTGCGTGACGCTCCTTGGCTTGGAGAAGCATCACCCCAATCTCTGCCTTCATTGTGACTTGGTGTTCTCGCTGTGTGCTTGTGGATGTCCAAATTCCTTCTTTACATAGGGACACTGGTCACAGTGAGCCCAGGGCCCTCCTAACTCCAATGTGACCTTGCTTAACTAATTACATCTGCAATGACCCATTCTAAATAAGGTCACACCTCATGGTACTGTGGATTAGGACTTCAACACAAAGATTTTGGGGGATACAAATTCAGACCGTGAAAGGGACCTCTAAACAAAGAAACAGACCTTTAGGAAACCTGGGTCTCTGGGCTGCCAACAAGGCTACAGCCACGGGCTCATTTGGGGACCCAGAATGGGGCTCTGCATCTCTGCAAACTCCATCCACTCATTCATTCATTCATTCATTCATTCATTCACTACTGGCTTTTATTCCACATGGGGACCATCCTGGCCACGCGTACAGCTGGTAGTTACTGAGGGCCCCTGGGTCTCACTTTCTGGTGGGAAGTCAGGCGGAAAGCAAACCTGCAAATATAAAAATGACCTCAAGGAGAGAGGAGAGCTCTGAATGGAGTAACATGACAGCACCCAGGACCTTGCTGGAAGGGTGTGGTGGAGCAGAAATCCACAGGAGACCACAGGCAGGTCACACGCCCCGGGGGCATGGATGGCAAGAGGCAGGCTGGGCCCTGCAGGAGCACACAGGAGGCCTTGGAGTGGCCACTCTGCAGGCTAAAGGGTGGGTCAGAGGCCTGGAGATGGGGGAGGGCATCCCGGGGCAGCAGCACAGGGTGACCTGCCTGGGCACCTGGGGCTGGGAGACTGTGTCCACCAGCGACTCAGGAGGAAGCAGCTGGGTAAAGAGGACGTGGCTAAGGGAAAGCCAGCTGAGTGCTTTGGAGACTCACACCCTTCTGGAAAAACACGGAGGTCACATGTGAGCAAGTAGCAGAGAACAAGGAAGAGAGGTGACCCAGCCTTTATTCCTGCCATTCCACGCAGCTGCGGCTATAGAGGCAGAGCCACCCCACTGTGTCTGGGCTTATGTGAGAATCTCCATTCACTGTCCCCAGCTGTCCCCTGGGTCCAGGGTGACAGGAAGGACAGGCTGCAGAGAAGAGGCCACCTTCTCTGCTCGGCCCTCCCTGACCCCTTTCCAGGGCCATAGCAGGTGAAGGTGGGCAAAGTTGGCATCACCCTGAATCACAGTTTCTGGAACTCCTGAAGGTCCCAAGTCCAGGGAGTGTGACAAGAAGGCGGCCCCGGACCTGTGATTACCGACAAGGGGTTGACGCAAAGGAAAACACTGTTCTCTACCTCAACTTCCCCATCAGCAAATCCAGACCCCATCCATCCCACACTGCTTTGTGAGGGTGTCAGGGATGCCATCTGCAAGTCAGGAGCACAGGGAAGTGGGACAGGGCTCCTCAGGTGGCCCTGAGCCTGCTACCTTTATCCCCTCTGAGAAGGAAGTCAGCGGGCAGTAAGGACAGTGGCCCCTGACAGCAGGGCATGGCCATCGGGAGCTGCAGGCCTAGAGCCGATTCCCAGTTCCAGGACAGGGTTAAGTGGGCAGGTCCCCTGTCCCAGACTGTCACGGCTGCTTCCTACCTCCGGTGCAGGGCTTTGACCCTGCGGTATGTGAGCAGGAAGGCGGAGGGAGAGTAGGTACCTGGGTTTCTGGAAGTCACCTCCTTACCCAGTGTCCTCCCACACCCACGCCCCACGCTGTGTCTGTGCCTCCCTTTCCTCACTTGTGAAACGAGATGTCCCTGAGCAGAACCGTGTCTCAAACCTCTCGAGACTTAGGGCTGTCTTGGGCTGAAGGGCGAGGCAGCTCCAGGAAGCAGCAGCATAGGGGGACCTGCTCCGGGCCCTCAGAGGGGCTCAGGGACATAGCATGTCCGCCTGCAGGATAGGGGACACAGAGCTCAGGACCCTCACGCCAGAGTATCCCGGGCTCTCTGTGCCCAGGCTGGGGATAGAGATATTGGGTTCTCGGGGTCTCAGAGCCTGCCGCAGACTGGTCAGCAGGCAGGGTCCAGCTGCCTCTCCTGCTCTCTGGAGCCTCGGGAGGCGGGTGGTGAGAGTCCCCGGCAGGGCCTGCCCAGCTCCACAGGAAGGAGGCCCGGCCAGGGCCCCACCACGTTGGAAAGGAGGAGCCAGGTGCTGCCCGGGAGCGAGCCCAGCACACAGGTGAATCTGCATCTCCAGTGTGATTGATTGCGCTGTTCAAAGCAGATATATTTTTTAATAATCTATTTCCAAAATTAGCTTTCCTCTGTCTAGCAGCTGTCACAAACAGCGTGAGGCTCACTCTTTTTACCTGTCAGAAGTAGATAGCTGTTTGCCTCTGAGGGAGTAGCAGACGAAGGCGTGTCTCTGGGTCCCAGTGTGCTGGAGATGAAGCTTGGGCCTGCTTCTGCGGGCTTGGGGGGCAGAGGCCGGGTGAGGCAGAGATGTCAGCTCCATGGCGTTTCCTCCTGTCCCTGCCCTCCGCTGCTTGGGTACAAGTGACATCCCCTCTCCATGCCTTGGTGCGCTCGGCTCTGCAATGTCTGCGGTTGTAGGTACTTCGTGCAGTTATTCGGGGATTAATGAGAATAAGGAGCCAGGCGTGGTGACCGCCACCTGTAATCCTAGCACTCCGGGAGGCAGGAGGATTCAGGGCTGAGGAGCTAAGAGGTGAGGGAGGGGAGGGATGGGGCTGCTGGCCACCAGCTGGGGGAAATTGGGGAAAAGAGGAGCAGAGTCCAAGTCTGCTTCCTGGAAGGGGGCGCTGAGCTGAGCATCCAGAGATGCAGATTTGAGTCAGGGTGGGAAGAAACGACAGCAAGCAGGTGGCTTCCACCTGCCTAACCCAAGCCGGGGCCTGACGGCGGGAATCGATTTGTTACAGGGGCAGCTGGTAGGAAACAGCTCTGCGCGCTCCCTGTTCCTGCCCATCCATGGGGCACAGCGATGAGCAGCAGGCCCCGCCCCATCTGACCATGCCCGCCCCTCCCCATGGTGGCTTCTGCCTGTGCCTGGTCCCCAGGTGCAGCCAGAGGGCACACAACGGGGAGCCCAGATTCCAGAACCCCCAGAGGGCTGCTCCCCGCCTGAATCATCCACCAACTCACTGTCTTCCTCGGGAGCCTCCACCACCTCTGGCTTTCCGGGGACCCCCAGGACTTCCCCAGCGCTGTCCTCACCCACCATGTGTCCATGAGAAGTGCTGACGGTTCCGTTCCTTCTCTCTGACTTTTTTCCGAAATTCATCTACATCAAAGAGAGATATCCCTTATGTTCGGCTCTCAACAAGGCTGTGGTGATTAAGCACTTAAATTGATTAATCAAATTTCCTGTGATGAGAACTACTGTCATTCATTAATCTGAGCGGGATTATAAATAAGAGATGGCAGATAGAGGAGACAAACGTGTTGACAGATCAACGTGCCAGCCGGAATCACAAGTAGGCGCCCCTGCCTCCTGAGGGGCTTTTGCTGGAGGCAGCCTGGGGACAGAGCTTCCCCAAAGACAAAATTAGACTGAGATTAAAGTATCCCCACTTTAATAAGGAAATCTGCATAGCCGAGCCGCAGCCATGCGGGGGAGGAGGCTGCAGGTTGCATACCGATGGGCTGGCGCTGTGCCCACAAGTGGTGCTGTCACAGCTCGGGGAGGGAGGCGCAGATGGCTGGAGGAATTTGCCCTGAGAGTTGCGCCCCCCATTGGGAATGCAGATTTGGAGTCAGATCAGCCCTGGTTCAAATCCTGCCTCTCCTTGGTTGACTCAGTACAATGCAGTGAAAGTCCCCGGCCTCTCAGAACCCCATTTCTAACTGGTGCGGTATGGGTCTTCGTGGTCCCTGCCCATGGGCTGGTGTTGAGGTTAAATGAAGCAATGTCTTCGAGGCTCTTCTCCCCATTCTGTGACATCGGTTGGGCCCCTGCTATATGCTAGTGCTGAACTGCTGTTTAGAGCTTAGCCAGAAATCAGGTAAAGGCATGGTCCCTGCATGTCCAAGGACGGGTGTTACTGTGGAAAGGCAGTGAGACTAAGGGCCACCGCTCCAGCCTTCCCACGTGCCATATTCCCTGCTGGCCCTCTGCACCCTGTGGCCCCACATCCATTCAGTCCTTGGCCTGCATACTTCTCCCTGGCTGTGGTTCCACTCAAGGACACTCCTCCTGGCTTCTTGGCCTCAGTGACTCTGGAAGAGGTGTGCTCGCAGCTCAAGGTCAAAGCCATTCCCCCACCTCCATCCCGGTAGCCCTGCAGGGCAGGCAGTCTCCAGTGCGCAGCCGGCATACTCGGGCTTACACCTTTGTGTGGTGATCTGGTTTGTGCCCACTGCCATCCTTCCGTGGGGGCGGGCCCCTGAGGTCCTCACTGTGGGCCCAGCCCCAGCGTAAACCTAGTGCCTGGCCAGCCTTGCACATGCTCACAAGTTAGTGGACATAGAGATCAGCCACCCTGGGCATCTACACCCGCCGTTCCTGGAGAAGTAACCTGGGCCTCCTCGGCTCAGAAAAGCTCATCCAGTTTCTGCTTGGCATGTTGGGCCTTGTTGGGGCCCTGGGAACTGGTCCTGCCTTCCAGCAGCTCCGAGTGAGCGGTAGATGAGTAAGATGCGTAGAGAGATGATAGCCGTGTACGCAGTGCAGGCCAGCGCAGCGGAGCCCTGGCGGCTGGGCCGATGCCAGAACTGGGGCTTGTGGATGTGTGAGTGGGGGAAGCCAGAAGAACGGGGTTTCTAGACAGGGCCCCCCATCTACCGCTACCTGGGTGGGATCTGAACGCAGCCTCTGCATGGGGGCCAGAAGGAGGAGGGGGCCAGGAGGGTCAGCAAATGTCCCGGTCAGTCTCGCTGATCACGGTGACGGTTCAGCAGACTGGCTCAGCCCACTCTCCTTCAAACCTCCCCAAAGGACCACGGAGGTGGCGGAGGAGCATGGGGATGGGGTGGGGGCAGGGAGAGGCGAGGCGGATTCCCTCCCTGGGAGAAAGTCCGCCGGTGCTCGGCGAGATTAAAACTATCACTCCTGGCTGAATTGGCCTCTTCCATTGGTTTGCTAAATATTTAAAGACTGCTTATTAAAAGAGTTACCATCTTTAACGTGTCAGTCCCATCATCCATCACTGCCTTCCTTGGGAGGTGGCCTCGGGCCATGTCCGGGCATTCCAGCCAGAGGTGGCTTTTGTGGGGGACGCATGATGGCCTGGAGTGGTTTCTGAAGACCTACTCTGTGCCTAGCGCTCCAGGTGTCTGGTGGCTTGGCCTGGGCTTCTGCAGCCCCTGAGGCCTCTGCAGCCCCCGTGGCTTCTGCAGCATGGTAGCCCAGTGGCAGCCCGGCAGCCCTCAGGATAGAGTGGGCTTCGAGAGGCTTAGTCAGTGGCCGTGGGAGGCCTGCCCAGCACTGGGCTCCACGTGCTGCTTCCTCTCCCTGGGCACTGGGCTGGGCCAGGGGCACCTTATCCATAGCAGGCAGGGCCAGGGTCTGCCATGGGGCCTGAACCCCAGGAGAAGGGAGGAAATAGTGCTTGGCAACCAAGTGACGTGAGCTGGGCTGGCAGTGAGCAGAGGACCACGCAGCACTGCAGGAGATCTAATTCTGCCCGGGGCATTGGAGCCGAATTTGAGGAGAAGCCAGTGTTGGTTTAGGGTTAAGGTTTAGGTTTAGGGTTTAGGGTGAGGTGTCGAATTCCACCTGAAGGATGAACACAAGTTCACTGAAACAGCTTTATCCCAACTCTCCAAAAACAAAAATAGATGCAAAGACATAGCTCTAAGAGTATGCTATTTGTTCAGGGATTCATTCAACAAACCACGAAGTGCCGAGACTATATCAGAAGCTACCCCCACCCCAGGCATGATCCACACATTCTCACACTCTCGTTAAATGGGTGAGCCAGGGAACAAGAGAGCCTGTGATGCTAAAAGCACGACTGATCGATCCATGGCAAAGAGGGCACCAGCACCTCTGTGCCCCAGGCAAGAGCACTCCCCAAATCCACCAGGACGCAGGGCAGCTTGGTGTGACCGGGCTCACAGGCTGGGTGCAGCGGAAAGGCTTGGCCTGCCCCGAGCAAAATCAGAGACCTGGAGACAGAGGCGCTCACCCTGGGTGACCCCAGCAGAGGCCAAGGGGAAACCAGCTGCTAGGGGAGGGGTCTAGGATGGACGCAGGAGTCCAGGACAGTGGCAGAGCTGGCGGGATGAGATGTGGGTCAGACGGAGGAGAGGTCAGCCAGGGGCTTTACTACCACAGGGCGCTGGGAGGCAGGGCCTGGGGGCACACGGGATGCAGGGCCTGGGGGCACACGGGATGCAAGTCCTGGGTAAGGGAGACCCTGTGTCCCCACAGCAGACCAAAGGGCTCAATGGCCTGGCCTGGTGGGCGCGGGCTGTGTGATGGAGACACCAGGACAGGGCAAGGACGCAGCTTGACCTTCGGTCACTGCCCCTCCCCGCCGTGCTGGCGCTTGGCTTGTGTTTTCCAGATCTTTCAGGAAGACCTGAGATCACCCGTAGGTGATACCCTCTCACTTTGCTGCAGTCTTGTGTGCTCTGGGTTGCGGGGAGAGGCTAAGAGGTGTCACCAATGTCAGCTTCAGTGTGGGTTGATGCTCAAGGGTCCCCATGCTGTCAGGAATGGCCTGCCAGGAGCTTTTGAGTCCAAAGACCAGGGTCCCAGGTGGGCTGGCCATAGACACAGGACGGTGGGTGGGGGAGACCTTGGGCAACGCCTTAGCCTGCAAAGCCTTCCTCTGCCCGGTGGGGGCAGGAAGGGGCTGGCCTGGCAGGTGGACAGCCCCCATCGTCCCTCTCAGCCCTGAACATTTCCAACTCGACTCATCTTCCACCCTCCCACTCACCTTGCTGTCGGCAAGAGTTAAGTTTTAATGAGAAAAGAATTTCTCTCTGGAATATTAAGTATAATTAAAACTCTGCTGTGGGAAAAAAAAAAAAAAGAAAGAAAAACACCAAGTCTGACAAACATGGAGGCTGCGGGAGGAAGTGAGAATGCGGGAACACGACCCCCACTTCCCTCTCCCTGTGACACGGCTTATTAAGTCAGGTTTGGAAAAGTTCCTATTAAATATTTAAATATTTCATTAAATATTCATCGTCTCAAAAATTGCTTCCTAACAGATCCTTAGGTAAATATAACAATATTTGATCACAAAAGCTGCTGGGCCTGACAGAGGCCCTGAGGGGTGACAGTCTATCTGGGGCTCGGGTCCCATGGTGGGGGGACCCCACTTGGAAGGAGGGGACACACCTGGGCACAGCAAGGGGCCTGGGTGACTCCAGGCTGGCTCGGGGATGGGTGGAGGGACACCTGGAGGTCAAGAGACCCGTAGCAGTGCGGACGGGAGCAGAAACCACGTGGGCAGAGCCCTTTCCCGGGAGGCCGGGGACGCTGCTTGCAGGAGGCCGTGCTGCTTGCAGAGATATTGTGGCAGCAGCCTCCTCTAGACCGGAGCTGGGCTGATACCCCTGGGGCCCTTCCAGGACTGTGCAGGGACGATTGTCTGGGCTCTGTGGAGACTGACCCTGGCGTGGCCGCCCGGCCCGTGATTTTTGAAGCACTCACCCCATCTTCCTACCTCCCAGGTGCGGTGCTGAGGCCTGCTGGGGGACAGCTGTCCACCTCTGCGCTAGGCCTAGGCGGTGCTGGGGCCAGATCGTTCCTCAGGGAAGGGGCTGGCCCATGCTCTGTAGGGTTGCTGGCATTGTCCCCATGCTCTGAAGATGCCTGTGGCACCCACCGCCACATCCACCTGAGATGGCCCTGGTGTTGCCCAGTGCCCCGATGGAGCCAGAGTGCCCCGCAGAGAAGGCCCTTGGCAGATGCTGGGTGTGTGTGGACAGAGGCGCTGGTGGACAGGAGCTTGGCCATGTGTGGGTCCTGGGAACAGCCGTGGCATGGCGGGGCCTGAATGGGTGGGGAGGGGTCATGATGGTGGGCCATGAAGGTACCACTGGGCTCGACAGCCACAGTACTGGTGCACAGTCCCTCTTGGCATCTTCCCTGAGGGGCTCAAGGTCCTGGTCACCACCCTCACGCCCCACGTGCTGGCCAGGACCACTCCACCCCCAGCCCTCATCCTCCCTCCTCTGAGCCCCACCCAGTGAGATGTGTGCCAGGGTGGAAACCGAGCACCTGCCGCCTCCTCCTGGCACTGCCGGGAACACGGGGCCGCGCTCCCGTCCCTCGCTCTCAGCCCCCAGCTGAAGAGTGAGGACAAGACCGGCCTGGCTGTTCCTGGGAGCCATCCCAGCCCGCACCTGGGTTCCCTTGGCCCTGCATAGTTTGGGGTCTGTCTATGCACCCCACCATCCTGCATGTACCTGGAGCCAGGAAACCCACCATCTCCAAGTCCCCGCGCTGGGTTTCCGGGTCTCCTGCTGCATCCCAGGCCGGCGCTCACTGCCACTTGAGGTTGATGCTGTTCTCCGAGTCCCACAGGTCCAGGTTTACACCCAGCTCCACCCACCCCAGGCCCCATCCTCCCCCGTTCAGCCTGGGTGTTTGCAGAGGAAAGAGGGAGCATGGTGCCCGAGCCCAGGCTCCCCACCTCCCTCCTCTCCTTCCCCTGGGAAAATTCTGGGGTGAGGAAGGGGCCACCAAGATGGATGAGCTCCCTCCCTGGCAGCAGGTGCCTGACTCCCTCGGGCTCCTGGTTGATGGGAAGGCAGGAAGTCAGAGCTTCTGCTTGAGCCTGGAGGCCTGGAGGAAGGACCACCTGCCCAGGGGACCCAGGATCCAGGTGGCCACCCGCCCAGATCTCTCCTGCAGAGGCTCTGCTCTGTGCCTGGGCCAGGCAGTGGGTCAGAGGGAGTCAGGCCCCCTTGGGCAGCAGACAGGCTGTCCAGGGGCAGCTGCACTTTTGTAACATAGTATGACAAACCTTGTGGCTTATAACACACAGAAAAGTATTTCTCACAGTCCTAGAGGCCAGAAGTCCAAGTCTAAGTCTCGGGCAGAGTCCAGGACTGCGAAGGCTGGCTCTCCGGTTGTCCCTGGTCTTTTCCCCACCTCCTTGCTTGGGAGAAGGGAAGACCTCACTGATAAGGGCACAAATCCCATTCATGGGGCCCCACCCTCGCAACCTAATCACTCTTCATGCCATCCACCTGGGGGTTACGGCTCTGACTCGGGAGTTTGGGGTGACCGATGTTGGAACGCAGCAGGCACCTACCTGTCCTACCTGTCCTGCAGCAGCCATCCAGGATGTTTGCACACACAGAAGGAAGATGGCTTCGAGGTCCTGGGCCAAAAAGTTTTCCCACAGTCCCCTGTCAGGAGTGTGGACACCAGTGCTGCCTGTCTGGGCACCTGGGCAGGGGCACTGAGCAGCTACTGGAAGTCAGGCTGAGTAGCAAGCCTGGCGTTTTGCACGTTTTTAAGGGAAACAGCCGAGGCTGACCCTGGACATGTGGGCTAAAGCTTCTGCATTTCCAGAGGATGTGAGGGGCTCGGGCCTGGACTCATTGGGGTGGGGCGAGGCTACCAACAAGTGTGGTGGGGACCAGACGACATTCTGACTCAGGTCCCGGACTCCCTGGGGGTTCAGAGGCAGAAGAGGGTGCTAGGGTCAGGCAGATGGGCTCCCACACGGTGGGCGAGGGTGGCAGGGCAGTGACCAGGAACTAGACTCCCCAGAGCCTGGGGAAGTTTGGGAGGGAATTTCTGTCTCCTTGCTCAAAGCAGAGGCAGCGCTGGGCTGGGAGGGAGCAGCAGGTCTGGTTCAAGTTCTGGCCCTGCATTCTGCTGTCCCCCGAAGGCCTGGGGTCCTGTGGGAGGGGTGGGGGACGGGAGAGGGTTAGCCAAGGGTGGAGACCCTTGGCGACCACAGGCACCTTTTGGAGGCCCCATCCAGCAAGCCCAGGGCTCATTCCCTGCCAGATGTGAGCTCACCAAGGCCGAGCGGCTGCTTGTGTAAAGAGGCCGGGCTAACTCCTTTCCAGCAGGACTGAGCCAGGGCGCATGCCATCGTGTGATGACATCGTGCTAGGTGACAGTGGCTCCGAGCTACAATGCACAGCCCAGCAAGACAGCTCAGTAGACTCCTACAAGATGGGGAGCGAGGCAGTGAGGCGTCTGGTCACGAGAGGGATTTCTGTGGTCGGCAACAGTGAGAGGGAAGCGGCTCGGCCGCCTGGGCCAGCTGTGAACAGACAGGAGGGGCTGAGGTCTCCACAGGTGCCTGGGGCGCTCCAGATCCCGCAGGCCCCGCGCAGGTTAGCAGCATATTGGATTCCGACAAGTCATATTTTAACACCGCCGAATCGTTCTGGGCGACAGAAAACCTGTTTCTTTCCCATTTTATACATCCAGGAAATTTGTACCACATGCAGCCCGCATGTCATTACACACTTTAAATATTGCATTCTCTCTTCCCAGAGCCCAAAGGCCCATCCCAGGGCAGACGAAGCCCGGGAGTAAGGGCAGGAGTCTTCTGAGGACCCCAGAGAGAGTAGCTAAGCGCAGGAGCCCGAATCTCACTGCTAGGAGCCGAGTGTGCTGCCCTGCCCCGGACGCTCATCTTCTGGGGGAGGCAGGACAGTCGGTTATTTCTCAGGGACTGGGGTGCAGGCGTCCTCGAGGGAGAAGCAGGTGTCATTACAGAGGCCCCTCAGGGCTCTGCTTGGATGGATGTAGGTTCTTCAGCTTGACTTCAGTGCGCAGGTGGTCCAGGGTCACCCCCATCTCCACCCCCACCCTCACCCACCCCACGCCCGTGCCTAGACTCCAGTCAGAGGACACCAAGGGCCACTAGCATGCTCCTTCCCGGCCTCCCTGTTCCCGGCTCTGGTGACGCTGTTTGCACCCGGTGGCCATCTGCAGTATGTGCCCCGCAGCAGGGCTGGCTCAGACCCTGCAGGGGCGGGGGGTGGGAAGCAGATTTGGGGGCTTCTGTGAGTGTGTGCAGGGTGGCTGCAGCTGCCTGGACACCTGGCTGAGCTCTGCCAGCCGGGGATCTCCTGCCCTGGACACTTTGGGGGCCCCCTCTGCCCTGGGGCTGCGGAGAGGGTCAGCTTTGCCCTGCGCCCACTGCCCATTCACAGAGCTGCTTTTCCTCACGGGCAGAGGCTTCTCCAGACGTCCACTGTGTGCTGTGCGCTCTGCGGACAGAGGCACTGGGGAAGTTCGGCAGGGCGGGGGAAGCCCCGCTTTTTCCTGCTCAGCCTGCCCCAAGTGTGTGAGGCCTGGGGTCCAGGGCCAGTGGGGGCAGCTGCTCGGCCCACAGGATTCCAGTGGGGGCAGCCACCTGTCCATCCTGAGGCCTGTGGGTGCCCTGCCTTTCTTGGTCTCCTCTGATTTGGGTCCCAGCCACTTGCCATTATCTCCGAAGCTCGTCTGTGCCTTTGTCCAGACACAGGGACCACATAGGTGGTCAACAGAGAGCAGATCTTTTGCGTCTGGCTTTTTGGCGAGTATGATGTTTCGGGGTCCTCCACACTATAACACGGGTGAGTCCTGATTCCTCTTCACAGGTGTGTAATGCTCTTTGTGTGTCTCTATCCTCATTTCTGTGTCCTTGGATATGTGGGCTGTGTCTGTGCAGAGAGCCCAGGTCGGGATCTGTATGTGTGGGAGCTTTCTGGAGCCTCTGATTTCAGTCTTTGGGGTGCACATGTAGGCATGGAATTGCTGAGTCATATGTTAATTCTGCCCTTAACCTTTTGAGGAACAGATCAGTTTCTCTGCAACAGAGTGTGGGTTTGTTTATTTTTATTTATTTTTGTTTATTTATGTTTTTGGCAGTCCTAGGTTTTGAACCCAGGGTTGCCCTACTAACTGAGCTATATCCCCTCGAGATCTCACTAAATTCCCAGGCTGGTACTCAATGCATGACCCTCTTGTCTCAGTCTCCCTTCCGCCCCGCTTCCAAAGTGGTTTCTGAACAGACTTTCAGCTGGCGGGCACTTCTAGTCTCGGGGGACACAGGAAGTGAGACCCCTCCTGGCCCCCAGGAATGCGCAGCCCAAGACGGGTAGCTTCCTAGGAGAGGCTTCGGGGGTCCTGCTGGGGACACCGGTGGCAGCTTCCTCATTCCACTGCCCTTGTCCTCAAAGCCCAGACCGACGTCCTGGCCTTCAGCCACCCAGACCCTGGGCCTGCAGAGGTGCAGTGGCCAAGCCGGCTGGCAGTGAACTAAGGAGGTGCTGGGGCCCCGGGCGGGCCAGCCCCCTTGCACCCCAGGGCCAGGGCAGGTGTCGGTGCCTGGATCTCCAAGTTCCACCCGTAGTGCTCCATGGGGAAGGCTGACATTCAATACCCACAGACCCACCAGGTCTCTGCAGACACCAGGTGGGCACCAGGCACTGAGGCTCACAGCAATCCTAGGGGCCAGGAGGCACCAGACTTTCCTGCCAGGGGAGTCTGGAGCTGGGCTGGGGGCAGCGGGGAGGTGTCAGGAAGCAGGAGCGCAGTGCAAGAAGGGCCTCCGAGAGAGGGAGCCCTGGGCTGAGCCCACCCCATAAAGGGCTGCAGCTGGACAGGGCCACTGATGCACATGCAGGGAAGAAAGTGGGCACAGGCCCCAGAGGGTGCCCTCCACAAGGGAGGGGTCCAGGCCTTGCCTGCCAGAGTCTTTGCTGGGGACAGGAGGCAGGTTTTGCAGAGTCAGGCCAAGGCCGGGGAACATGAAACAGGGCCCGGGTAAGAGACTGGGGTGGGGAGGTCCCAGAAGGGCAGGGAGAGCAGGTTCACAGGAGAGAAAGTCCTCGGAGGGTCTGCCAGGAGGTGTCAGGCCAGGGCCTGCCTGTCTTTCTGTCTTTCTCTCTTCCTTTCTTCCTTTCTTTCCTTCCTTCCTTCTTCCCTTCCTCTCTCGCCCCTTTGTTTCTTTTTTCTTTCCATTACTGGCGGTTGAACCCAGAGTCTTTGCCCTGTGCTGTATCCTCAACTCTTCTGATACTTTACTTAGATACAGAATATGGCTGAGTCTCTAAGTTGCCTGGGTTGGGTTCCAATTTTGATTCTCCTGCCTCAGCCTCCCAGAGTGCTGGGATTACAGGTGTGCACCGCCACCCTGGCAGGATACACTCCGACCTCCAGAGACATTGTTGGTGGTGCCAGTGATGGGGTGCCATGAAGGTGGGCCCAGCACACCCCAAGTGCAGTCTCCACCTTCCCTGTTCTGTCCTTGGCAGGTGGCAACAGGCTGGGGTGGCCCGAGGGAAGTGGGGTTTGAGGCACCTGAGCAGAGCCAGGGGACCCACCTCCTTTATCCCAGGAACAGAGGCCTGGTCCCCGAGGGGCTCTCCAGTGCTTCCCTTTCTCTCTGAGCTCTGAGGCTAGGCTGGGTGGCTGCTGACATGCAGAAAGCCCTGGCAGCTGGGCAGAGTGACAGAGGCCCAAGATCCCAACACTCGGGGAGGCTGAGGCAGGAGGATCACCAGGTTGAGCAACTTAGTGAGACCTTGGGTCTCTTCATTTTAAAATAGTTTTAAAAGGGTTGGGGATATAGCTCAGTGCAAAGGCCCTGGGTTCACCCCCTACATGAATGAGTGAACGAATGGATGTCCAGCTCACTTGGAAAGCTGGGGACATAAAGAGCTCTCACTGTACCCTGAGCAGAAGTCTCTGATGGCCACCTGAGCTCTCGAGGGAAGGCGACAGGGTACACCTGCAGGGATCAGAGGCGTGGGGGTAAGTGACTTAGTGACCTATACCTGGGAAACTGAGGGAGCCTCTGTCCCTTGACAACCTCTGAGCTGCCACTTGTGAAAGTATCATCACTTAACCCAACAGCACTGCAAGGCCAGGGCCTCACCCCTCCTCTTCCTAACATGCTCTGTGAGATCCACGGAGACCAAGCCACTCATCCACGGTCGTTGGGGGGACTTGCTTCCATGGGGAGCTCCATCCTGCTCCTGCGTGCACGCGGGCCAGGAGGAGGGAGGGCCGGGTGTTGTCTGCCTGGCTCCCTCCCCTGGGGGCTTTTCAGACCTGGACAGCAGCTCTGGGCAGAGGCCACACCCAGGCTGCCCAAGGGCATGGAGTACTTGGGGACAGTCCATCTTCCGTGTGCTCTTCCTGGAGGACCACAGTCCTTTGCAGCCCAGTACTAAAGGCAGGGTTTTCCTTGGTCAAGGTCCTGGCACCCTCTGAGTGCCAGACCTTCTTTGCTGACCACAGGAACTTCATTTGACAGCTGTTACCATTTCAGCTTCATGAGGATCGCCAGTGTCTTGTTCTCACTGCCATTCACTTATTTGTAGTTCTCCATCATCTCATCATGTCCATTCTACAGATGGGAACATCGAGGCCCGTGGCAGTGACTTAGTAAAGGTTCGTTCCACTCTCGGCACCAGCAGAGTTGGGAGGCTCAGACATGCTCGGTGGGGGCTGTGGGGCAGGGCCTGGCTGGGGTTGGGAGCCACAGGTGTCCGAAGCACTTTTGTCCTAGGGCCAGGGTGTTAATGTGACCTCTGCTCGGTGTGCCCCATGACGAGACTCACTGCCCATCCTGCCATCTTTGTGCCGGAGCCACGGCTTGACGGGAGTCTGTGTCTCAGTGTGACGCCGGCTCCTGGGCTCCCGATCGATGGCCCCGAGCCGCTGCCTTCTTCCCGGGAGGAACTTGCCTGCCTTCTGCCTTCCCTTGTAGAGATGTTTTTGTAAACTTAAGACAAAATCGGGAAAAGGCCGATTCCCTTTGTCCAGCCCATTAATTCTGCATGCTCAGGCCCGAATTAACCTTGGCAAGCCTTCAAGAGGCGAGAGTAATTCTAACCTTAAAAATCTGCTGATTAAAGCTGGTTTCAGGAATTCAGCTCCACTTAATGTCTTGGCGAGGCGCCCAGGCTCGCATTAACATAGCCACAGAAGGGGCGCTGGCGTTTCACTCCCCATCTTCATACACACAGCCCCACTGCCCGTTTAAGTGCGAGTCCCTTCCCGGACTCCTTAGCTGGGAACAGCTGCACAGCTCAAGGGGGCCCTGAGTGCTGGCTGGGGCGGCACCTTCGGGAGCTGGATCCCAACAGAGCGGGAGCAGAGTGATAATGATGGCCAGGAACCCTGGGCCACGGCTGCCCGGCCTGCGCCTGTCTACTGAA
>PVJX010027814.1:0-24490 GCA_004027295.1 Dolichotis patagonum
TGGGAGACAAGATCCATCAATATGCTGTGTATAAGACACACAGCTGACTCAAAAGAAAATTCATGGGCTGAAGATTAGAAGAGACAAGACAATGGTCCGTGTGATGGGGACCCAGAAAAAAGCAGGAGTAACTTGCCCATCAACCATGAGTGGATAGGAAAAATATGATATTTTTATACAATGGAAAATTACTTAGCTATGAAGAAGGATAACTTTGAGGCTCTTGGAGGTAAATAGATACAACTTGAGATCATGTTCATGAGTGAAATGGTTTGGACTCACATGGATGAACATTGTGTTGTCTCCTAGTACAAAAAAACTGAAGGAGTTAGTGGGATCTAAAATGTACAATAGATATTGTGAAGGTGAAAGGGGAGGAAATGTCTAAAAAGGAAAGGTGGTAGCCATTGTTAATTTCCTATTATCTTGTTTTAAAATTCTGTATCATTTTCATTTTTTTGTTTAATTTGGTTTGATTCTGTTGTGTTTTGTTTTTTAGGTTCTATTATGTCTTTTGGTATGGGCAGCTATTTTGAGGATAACAAGATATATTATGGTAGCCATTGTTGATTTCCTATTATCTTGTTTTGAAGTCCTGTGTCACTTTCATTGTTTTGTTTTGATTGGTTTTATTCTGTTCAGTTTTGTTTGATTTTTATCATGTCTTGTGGTGTGGGAAGATATTTTGAAGATAATATGAGGCACAGTGGTAGCCACTGTTGATTTCCTATTATCTTGTTTTGAAGTCCTGAATCACTCTCATTGTTTTGTTTTGATTGACTTTATTCTGTTTAATTTTGATTGGTTTAATTCTCTTTCCAATAAAATTTTTAAAAAACAAAGTACTGCCTAGCAAAGTGAATAGATAACTATTAGCTATTTTTATTATGATTATTTCTTCAGTGAAGGCTTTTGCAGTCTCTTCTCTTTCAGTTCATAATCAGTTTCTTCCTACTATGTTTCTTTAACACAGTGCTTCTGCTTTCTTAATTGTGCCTTCCCACATTTCAACTCAATTTACAGTCTTAGGACCCACACCTAATTCCTCCCTGCTTTCCCCAGTAGCGCTAGCAACAGCACCTTAGGCATAATAAGACACTATCTATTATGCAGAATCAAGTTTGTTTGGAGGAAAGTAGAGGGTTGGTAAAGGAGGGTTGAAGGAAAGTAATTCCCAGTCTTGTGAGAATAGATACATTTCTGCTTTGACAGACCTTGTGCCTTGTGATAAACAGTGATATACAGTAGACAACTTCAAGAAACAAAAAGATCATTAAAGAACCCAAAACAGTCCATAAGAAAGAGTGAAAGTAGGAGACATAAACACGAGTTCTAAGGGTTGGCAGAAACAAAAGGAAACTGGAAAGAAGGAAATCACAGAACTTCCAGAGACTGTTCAACATGGCCTCCCCAGCAAAGAGTGCTTCCCTGATGCCTTGGAAGCCATGTGCTAAGGGACAAAGCTTTCAACTCCATTTCCCAATGGGACAGACTGTCAAATGACATTTCAGCTTCCCTTCCTGGGGACTGTGTTCTTGCCCAAAGGACACTGCAGAGTGATGTGAGGTATTGCCAGGCTTGGCCCATAAAAGTCTCTCATGTGTGATTTCCCACTCTTCATTCTTCATCAGCTTTGGAGGCTGCACATGAGAGAAGTTAAAACACAGGTGGAGGAATATGATTACACAGGACAGAATTCCCACACTCACCAACCCAAATTGACACCTTACTCTCCGATGTTCATCTTTCAGGACTGTGAAAAATAAAGTCTGTTGTTGAAGCTACTTACTCTATGGCAGCCTAAGATACCATACACTTGTTAGCATTTGTTAATAAATATTATTATGAGAATGATAAATGTTACAGCAGTTACCATTACTTACTCTGTCAATGCACTATAAAACTGAAAGCTGGTTTCTCCTACATGAGAAAAAAAAATAGGAAGTAAGAAGAAATTCAAATAATTCCCTTATTACCTATTCCATTGTCTCAAGAATATTTTAATATATGTGCTGATTTGTTTCATTTATAGAGCTAGTTTCTCTTAATTAATTGAAAAGAAAGTATTGTGCTTATTCTGTTTCTTCTTTGTAAAAAGATTGTCTATTTCTTGTCCTTTGAGTAACTACTTTGAAGATAATGTTATACAGAATATTGACTATTGTTATTCTCTCATTTTGTTATGAGATTTTATTTTATTTTTCATTAAAAAAAAATTGAAAGCTGGGGCCAGGGATGCAGCTCAGCAGCACAAGTGCCTGCCTGACAAATGTAAGATTGTAAGTTTGATCCCCAGTACAAAAACAAAAAAATTGAAAGCTGGATTCAGAAGACCTGTGTTTATATCTTAGCTCTGCCACTTAGATGAGTGACCATAACAAATTACTTCATGTAGGAACTTCTGTGAGAATTAAATTGAAAATGACTTTGTAAACTGTGGATGTGCTATAAATACTAGATAATATTAGTTCATCCTTCTGAAATTGGCCAAAATAACAATTTCTAAGAATAGTACACAGGGATTAGTCATTTTTTCCAAACTAACAAAATGAAGAGCATGGTCTGAGATCTCATGATGCTGATATTAGCACTCAAGTGTCGGAAAAGGAATCTGAGTGATTTCATGAAAGATCAATGATTCACTTCAGAACTTCTAGTTATTTTTTCTGCTTTGTTCTTGTGAGGTAACATTTTTATGAATATTTTCTTGTTTGCAGGTAACCCCAGATTTAGGATCACTTAAAATTTTACTTTTCTTGGGAGAAGGCAAAAAGAGAGGATGAGACAATTATTTTAATTTAAGATTACCATCCATTTGCCCTAGACTCACATGTATCCAAAATATTTGTTTTGGCCACAGTTTGGTTGATTGCCTGTACTTCTCAAACAGTTAATAATTCTTTATTGAGGAGGTTGAGATCATCATATTCCAAGAATTACATTCCAAGAAGAATAACATTTTAAAATAAGTGTAAGTGGGGCAAAAAGAAACTCTCCAGGTTTACTATTATCCACTTCGTAAGATCCAACATAGCACTGAATGCTGGAGCAGCACTGGGAGTTGGTAAGCAGGCTTTTCGGTGTGAGATCTGGGGGATGGGAAAGTACCCAGACCTAGAATGAAATGTCCAGGGCAACCAGTAGGAGCCTGGGAGGCAGACCACTGACAGGATGTGGCCCTTCACTGGTGACTGTCCTGCTGTCAGAGATGAAAGGAATGAGGCAGAGCCTGGTCATTAAAACCATCTGGGTGCTTTGTCCCTGGCCCTGGATCCAGCCCTCTTCCAAGATGGTTTCTTAAGCTTCCTGTTGCTCCTTTTCTTCTTTTATGTCTCTACTTGTCCTTTGTAGTGGCTAATCACTGTCCTGCCCGCATTTGTCAGCTTTTTAAATTTAATTTTACACTCTGCAGTGGAAAATTATTTAGGGAAATAAAGGTACAGCCACCTTTCTTTCTGGATTACTTCTCCCTGTGGCTACATTCCCTTCCTGCCTTCTCGAGCCTTCTATTTATGAGATTTGTCCTCATTTCTCATTGAATTTTGAGTATTAGAATGAAAATCAGAAGACCTAAGTTGTTGTGCACCATCACAGAGATAGTAATTTCATTTCATAGGGTCACAGAATTTCATCTGTGTAAAACAAAGGAGAGGTGGTCTAGAGAGCCTCCCCGACCACTTCCTTCTTAGATTCTGTATACGATCAGGTCCCTCTCAGTGGATGAACAAGGAGAATTTCAGAATTATCTTGCTAACTTTTACAGTACTGTAGCTAACCAGGCTTTCCTTGTATTTACTGGATGAGAGATTGGAATAAATTTCCAGAAACAAGTTGAACTCACAGAAGATGAGTAAATAAGAAGTCAGTAAAATTGAGCTGGGAGAAACGACTTCAAGTTCTGTTAGGAAGAATTTTGAGCTATATGTTATGTTTGCAACTTTATTCTCTGGGTAATGGAGAATGTTGGAAAGATATTACATTGTTGAAAATAGATGATAGTGCCACCAGGTAAAACTACCACTAGGTAAGAATGAGGGTATCTAAAATAGGAATTGGGGCTTGGGATATAGCTCAGTGGTAAAAATATGTGTTTAGCATGCATAGGCATTAGATTTGATCCCCAGCAGCAAAAATAGAAGCAAAACAAAAATTTTTAAATATATCAAATTGGAATAGAGTTTAAAAAATGAAAAGGACACATCAGTACATTTGCAATGTTAGCAGACTAGATGAGGGAGTGCAAGAGGAGAGGAAATAAGATGACTGTCTCTCATTTGAATAAATGGATTTGTTAAAATTGTAGTGGGCAGGGGCTGGGGATTTAGCTCAGTGGCATAAGCACCTGCCTTGCAAGCATGCGGTCATGAGTTCAATCCCTGGTACTGATAAAAAAAAATTATAGTGGGCACCTACATTTACCTAGAGCATCCTTTCATTTTTTTACTGGGAAAAAAAACAATTATACCTTCTTTTCTGAAAATATCTTGGCAATATACTTAAAGGAAGTTGTCACTGTTTTTCCTAAAATCTTTAGCCCCCCATTGTCCAGATTCACGCCAAAAGATGTGATAATCACACCTGTGATAATCACAGAATCCCAAACTTCTGCCAGTAATGGACATAGGAAGGAAACACTGATTCTACACCAAGCTAGCCAGAGTCCACCAGAATTTTGAACTTGGAACTCAGAGTGAAAGCCAGCTTGCAGTTAGTTCTTTTGGGAGGATGGAAGTTGCAAGCTATAAAATAGTGAAACTTGACAGCCATGTTTTCCACCACACAGTAGAAATCAGTCTAAAGTAAAAGAGGTTGAAACCAACAGGCAAGGAGAGACAGAGGGAATATTCTGACATTGTCTGAGACCCTGGATTCGGTAGTTCCTGGACTCCTCCGTGTACCTGCCCTCCTATCACTTAGCTGTAGATTACCTTACTAGATTTCACTAGGAAATATATTCCATTTGTTACCTATATGAGTACAAGTTGAGCTCAGGCAATAGTACTTAAGAATCTTGACTACAATGGTACTCTATTGATTGGATCGGGGAAGGGCAGAAATAGGCCAGTCTGAGAGAAAGAACAATGAGCCCAGTTTTGGGGCATGTGAGTTTGAATACTTTGTGCATTTACATGAAGCTTTCCAGCAATCAAGTCATTGTTAACCTGAAGCTTAGAAGATCTATCACACTACCCAACTCAGCACAAATGTATTTTAAAAAGAGATGTAAATCCCACCCTCATAGGTTAGACTGTAGTCAACACTGATCTTGTCATGGTGTAACCATTTGACTCACTACAGTTCCACTCATTGAATTAGTACTCAGCTTACAATTCTGGTTCACAGTGTTATGATGAAGCATTTCATGTGAGCCCTGATGAAATCAGAGCAGAGTATTTTTGTAGCATTCGCCTAATTCTCTTGTCCAACAAAAGAGGATAGATAATAGATGAAAATAGGATCAGTACAACGGTCTTGTTCTCAGTGTACAAAACTCTCTAAATGAATGTTGCTGTTTTCTACATGCTTATAAATCGGCTATCAATAATACTTTAACTAAATCTTCTGTCCCTGTCTATGTTAGTGAAAGTAAGAAGTAATAAGTGAGCTACTAAATATTGAACAACTTCTCCACAAATTATGAAACATGTCTCTATTCGCCTTGTCAGATCTATACATGTATACTGGAAGGTCCCATCATTCCGTGAATTTAATGGTGCTTAGAATTACCCTTGTTGTTTTGCTCAGTGTATCAATCAGGGTTTTCTAGAGAAACAGATAACACAAGATATACTAATACATAAGAAATTACGAGATTTTGTGGCCTACCATGGTCAGCCACAGAGGGTGGCTGCACACTGGAGGCTGAAGAGTCCAGCCCAAGGGCTGGAGCTTACTGCAGTGTCCCACACAAGTCTGTATCAGGAGGCTGATGGGTCTGTGACAGAACACTGAAGAATCTACAGCAGAAGTCTGAAGAGTCCCAGGCGAAAGCCGTTCAGTCTGTGCCGGAAGCCAGGAGACACATTCAAGCTGAAGGCGAAGACTGCAGCTCCTTGGGAGTACCGGGGATCAGTCCTTCTTCACTGGCCTTTTACCTATGCAGGCTGCTCCCCTGGGGTGCGTGTAGCACTCACACCATCTGCCTAGCCTCCTCTTTCCCAGGCTGAGAATGTTACAAACTAAGGACCTTGGCCCCCTGCTGAATCATTTAGTTACACTTCTGACCTTCTCAAACTGACACAATGAACAATGTCCTAGAATGGTTAAGGCTTGTCCTCTACACCCCAGGATGTATAGTTGCTGAATCCCTTAGTTAAGCTTTTAGACTTTGCAAGTGGACACAATACATAAACCTTACCACTCAGCATGGAAAGATTCTGCTTGGGAAACTGCCAGACTGAACTGGCAGTGGCAACACATGTTTGTAATGTCAGTACTCAGGAGCTTTGGGTTTGAGGCCAGTCTTGGCTACATAGTGAGTTCAAGGCCAGCCTGAACTACAGCAAGACCCTGTTTCAAAAAAACAAAACAAATAGAACAGAAATGTCTAACTGGCCCTTCTGGCATGGTATGCCACACCAGAGATGTGAGCAGCGTAATTTTTCTTCAGAGGCCAAGAAACGCAGATTGCAACTACTGCTTCTAGCTCTTATAAACTCTGTAATCTTGCCAGAGTTACTTAAACAAAGATATAACTTCTCTCATCTAAAAAATGTGGGGGATGATTTGTTCTTTAGTATATTTGTGAAGATTAAATGAGAATATATCCCTAAATACATAGAATATGCCACATAGCTAAAATGGAACATGCCATACAGTCAGTTTTCTGTGACGGGAAGTGTGGCTGTATTTGTTTATGTCTTTTGGGTGATAACATTATTTCTCCCCCTTTCCCATTTAGTTTTGCTAATCCCTGGGATTTCTTTTCTTTGCATAGCATTGACTTCTCTCTCTGGCTTCCTTTTTAAATGATCTCTTTTATCATGGGTGGGCATAGTTTATCGTCACAAAAAAAGACTGAAACACATTGCTTTACTAATAAGAGACAAATTCTTCACATATAATTTGTATAGTTGATAACCTTAGGCAGTCAGTCAAGAAAGGCCCATTTTTGTCTTTAGTTCTGGGCTGGTTCTCCAGTAATTCTGGGCTCAGGGTGCATTCCAGTTAAAATAGTGCAACAGTAATGGCTAAGGTAAAACTGCCCTGAAATTCTAGGCAGCGTGGTCTTGTTATGTAACACAAATCCGAGTAAAGCAGAGAGAGGCTTAAGGATTTTGTGCCCACCCAAAGAATAAGACCTTGTAAGTCGCTCTTCCTTCTTTCTACTTCTCTCCACATGCTCTGGTGCACCGACAACACTGTCTCATTTCCAGTACATTCTCTCCACCACTGCCTGAGAGGCTTGCTAGCTTCTAAGTATACTAAGCCACTGTGCTGTGTAGACTTTTCTGTGAGGCTTCCATTAAGATTCACACAGGTCTAACTCGATCGGGTCATGCCTACCTTTCCAGACGAGTTTCTCCTACTCCTGGCTATGTTCTGGCAGACTTCATCAAAGCCTTCAGTTTCTCAAATATTTGATATATTTCTTCATCCCAAGCTTTTTTTTTTTTTTCCCACAGACTCTAATTAGCATCTTCCTCCACTTCTTCAACTCTGCCTTTGGTCTAATCTAAAAGTCACTTTTTCTCGGAGTCTTTTTCTGTCCCAATATTGAATCATAGCCTTTATCATCTTATAGTGATTGACTTTTACTTGCCCAGGGAGCCCAATAATGTGTAGGGACTAGGTCTGTTTACTACCACTATATGGTCAGTATTATCCATAGGACTTGGCATAGAGAAAAGCTCTCAACAAATCAATGCTGAACCAGACTTTGAGTGAATGAATCATGATATTAGAAGGTGGCAGAGAATCAAAACTAAGATACCACCAACCCATGAAATATTTGGGACACATTTATGCCAAAAATGTATTTGTCATTTATATGAAATTCAAATTTAACTAAGAGTCCTCTATTTTATCAGGCAAACTTATTTTGCAAATTTAAATAACTCCTTCTGCATGTCTGACAAATAAATGTACTAATTTCAACAAACCCAAATCTTAGATTATTCACTGCCTTAGCATTTCAATGAGAGAGGGATCATGTTACTGGAGTTGAATAAATTGCTTCTCTCTAGCAGCTGGGATTGTGTAGGCTTCCTGCTTGAATTTCAAGGTTTCGATTTCTCGGCCATATGTGATCCAATCTAGCATGCATTCCTTTATATCTTCTGTTGTTCTGAGCACTGTAGTTGGTTAAGTTACTAGGGACAGCTATGACCTTAAAACTGCTAAATTCTAAACTTTTATCCATTCCACTTATAGTCGAAGTTGCTGACTCCTTTTGGAGTTTCCTCCTTTTAAACTTTGCTTTCATTATTTCACAATCAGTAGTGACTGATGTTGAGAAATTGAGTAATCTTATTTTCTTTTTAAAAATATATCTTTCTAATTCAGTTTTAACATAACTAATCAAAGAAATTTTTTAGCGTTACTGTCATCCTTTTAATGAACCAATGAGGGGAAAAAGGGAAGGTTAAATTGACAAATATTCATGTGAAAAAACACTATAACAAGATTTTGGCAATGAGGAAGGGAAAAATCTTTAATAGGCAAATGTTAATACAATGCAATATATTTATTGAGAATCTACTGGCAAATGCAAAATTTATTAGATTAATAGAAATTGTGAACCTAAAGTTCCACAAAGAAAATAAATTTGTCAAAAATTATTCTTTTATTAAGAATGTTATGCTGGTTGTAGTGGACTTACCTATAGTCCTTAAATACCATTTTCTCTAAGCAGCTGAGGCATAAAGATTGTAAGCTCAAGGCTACCCTGGTCAAGTCAGTAAGACTCTACATCAAAGTTAGAAGAGGATTCTGGCTCAGTCATAGAACATTTGGCTAGCATGTACAAGGCCATGGGTTCAATCCCTAGTACTGGGAGGGAAAAAAAAAGAGTATTATTAAGTGTCTACCTCCATTTAAAGTTTTAACATGGGGGCAGTTCCTGATGTAAAAATAATTGCTTTTCAAAAAAGAACAGTAATTTGCCCTTCCCATGAGCTGGTGCAAGCCATGTGGGTCTCAGGAGGAGAAATAAGAAGCCAGCTCACCCTTCCTGTGAGCCAACTGGTGTGTGGGCTGGGAGACAAGAACAACCCCCCTCCCCTACCTCCCAGTGGGTAGCCAGCTGATTCAGAGGAATGCAGGCTGAGTTGTTAGCATCTAGATACAAAAACAATTTATTGGAATTCTTTTTTTTTTTCTTTTCTTTTTTTTTTTTTTTTTGGTACCAGGGATCGAACTCATGACCTCATGCTTACCAGGCAAGCACTTGAGCCACTGAGCTAAATGCCCGGCCCTACAAAAACAATTTAATGCTTGTATCATTTGATTGACTTTGTAGGCCTAGAGCCAGTAGTCTGAGCATCTATCAAGAAGATAATAATATGTGATGTAGCAAATATGGGGGATTTCCTTTGGTCTTATCTTTGAAATCCAATATTGTTCTCACTTTTTTGTTCCACTTTATTGTTTGTTTTCTTCAATGTTATGCTTTGATTGGTTTTACTCTGTTCTGTTTTGTTTGATTTTATTATGTCTGATGGTCTGGGCAGCAATTTTGAAGAGAATGGAGGCATTATGATAGCCATTGTTAATTTCATTTTATCCTGTTTTGAAGTTCTGTATCACTTCCACCGCTTTGTTTTGACTTTATTCTGTTTTATTTTTGTTTGTTTGTATTCTGTTTAAAATAAATTTTGAAAAAGAACAACACTTATACTTATTTAGTACTAAATATACAGTACTAAATATATTTATTTAGGTATATGAAAAGTAATTAACGCTACACAGAAGGTATAGGAAAAGTTCTAAAGCTCAGAAGGTTTAAGAGACTTCTCTTCCAAATATACTAGCCAGGAAAACTCCTTTTATGGTTTCTGTAAAGAGGTACCATTGGTCCTAAACTTTCAAGGGTAGGATGGTGCCAAGGCCGATGAGCATGGCCATGCAAAAGCATTCTTGTGGATAAAGCCTTCCTTGACCTTTAACAGGAGCAACATTCAGTCACTTGAAAGTTACATACCATGAAGAAGAGCGCAATGTTTTAACAACGGACATACATTTGAATTTCCAAGACAGTATCACAAAATTCTGGTAAGCATTCTGGGTATATTTTAAGAGCATGACTAAAGATATTCTAAGACACCATGAGAGAATTATTTCTATTTATGATATCACATATAACCATAGTATACTTACATGTATTTGAAGGTAACGGTTCCAAACAATGACCTGTGTACCAAAATGTTATAAACAGTCTCTTTTAGCTCTTTTCCTAAGCTAAGCCAGCCCCTTGGTTGACAGACTGTTAGGAGCCATGGAAGCTAGAAATTGACTTAGGGCATGAACCAGAGGTGATCCTACCAGAAAACAAAGAGCACCAAGGTCAGCCACGTGAAGAAGTTGCTACAGCCCAGAAAAACACCAAGTCCCTAGAAAATCCAAGCAATGGGTTGCTAGGCCGAGGGGCTGAAATTGACATCATTGTTCGCAGTATATAAATAAACATGCTGCAGTACTTTTCTTCCCCTCAGGAGAGTAAGGGCTCTACCTGATCCCAGCTCTGTCTCTTCTTTATTTTTCTCATCCTCTCGAGGTCCTTCACCCCAAGAACCTTGGGAACCACATGGGTCGCAGCAACAGATGTGAGTACCACTTAGGGAACTAGAAGACTTTTCCCAGCTTAGAGCCCAAAGTGCAAGCAGCCACCACTATGACAATTAAGAGGAAGTTTCCATGGTTTCCATGGGTGTGTTGCAAAACATGAAGGAACAGCTCCAGAAGCAGTCTCTGGGGATTTTTGTCTCCCATACCTTGGTTCTGATACATTTTCTAAACTCAAATGTATTCAGTTATTTCAGCCAAAGGGTGTGGGAGCCAATTGCAAGGTTAAAGCCTAAGTCTTCCTCTTGACCTTCCTGCCGTACCGTGGGATACTCTCCCCGAAAGCTTGAGTTCTTCATTTTCTTCCTCTGAGTTCTCTATAATGGCAGGTGAATGGTTAGGGAGGCCTAGTGGTGGAAATAGGAACTACAGGTCCACTAACCAGCAAGCTCCACAAACTGAATTTTTGTAACTCATTTGGCAGCAAATTCTGACCTCACCTCAACTCATTTGAAAATCTTAAAGAGGCTATTTGTAGTCTGCAGCTGACTAGAATAAATATTCACATAGTCTACTAAGAAGTTGTGATGTATTTCAGTACAAAATGCTGTCCCAGAGTCTACTGGAAATGTAAATTTACATTTACATTTACACTATTTACACTGTTACTTGTCCAAAAATCCAAGACCATTTTGAAGTCTGACATCTGGCTGCAAATGTCACTGGATAAGTTATGTCCCAATGAGCCACTGATGATATGCGGAATGGAGAGCTAGCCTATGCAAGGGAAGGATCCTCGTTCTGCTAATACTATTTCTACATAAGAAATTAATATTCACCTAAACCAAAAAGTTTCTATATGTAATATTAAGAACTGGAAATTTGTTAGCTTATGGGTGTACTTTGATTGCCATATGTAAAAAAACATATATTTACAGTGACAATAAAGAGATCAATAGCCCATAAAAACCAAGCTTCTCTTTTCCTTGTTTTTTCTACAATTTCTCTCTTTATAGCACTTTTTGTATAAGATGTGTTTGCAAGTGAGAAAAACAAGAACAGAACTGGCTTTATGCATGTGATTACTATAGTTTCACAAAGCCCTGCATTCAGAAGGTGAATTAGGGGCTGGGGATTTAGCTCAGCGGCGTAAGCACCTGCCTTGCAAGCGCACAGCCATGAGTTCGATCCCCAGTACCAATTTTTTTAAAAAAAAGTCTCATAAAAAAGAAGGTGAATCAGTAGTCAGGGTATTTCTGAGAAATACAACCAATGGAATAGAGAGAGAGAGACAGAGAGAGAGAGAGAGAGACAGAGAGACAGAGAGAGAGTATTTGCGCACGCACATGCCTGCACAGAGATTTATCATAAGGAAATGTTGGATGCTATTATAGATGTTGGCAAGTTCCAAGATCTATGAGCGAAAGAGGAACTGGGAAACTGCAGATCTAGCAGAACAATGATATAATTGCACTACAAAACCTACAGTCTCAAGACCCAGGAAGAGACGATGTTTCTGTTTGAATCTGAAGTCAGGAAAACCCCTCTCTTGTTTGAGACGGGGAAGGCCTTTTTATTTAGTGAAGCCGCCAACTGTTTGGAGGAGGCCCATTCATATTGGGGAGGCCATCTGTCTTAGTTTGTCTACAAATTTTAATGCTAATCTCATCCAAAAACACCTTCACAGAAACACCATCCAGGAAAACATTTGACCACATAGCTGAGCACACTGCAGTCCAGCCAAGTAGATATACAAAGTTATAATAGGGATCACATACTTGGGGTTTAATGATCTGTGGTTACCACCTAGAAACTTTTCATATTCTTATCTTTGACTTTATAGTTCCTAATTAAAGTCTAGCGGGACGGTTGAACACATCCTGGGGCATGGAACCCCAGCACTCCCATGGCGCCACCTCCCACATCCCCTGCCTCCTGCACCCAGCTCTTGGCTGCTGCCTGCTCCTTCCTGCCTTTCCTTCTCTGTCTCTCCTTCTTCTCCTCTTCCCTCATTATCACCATTACCACCATCACTACTAAAAGAACCATTACACCTACCATGTATCAAACATTGTGTCACATGACATAATATTTCTCTCCCAAAATCCTCCAGCAAAGTCATGGAATTCCTCTCATTTGGCAGATAAGGAAAACAATGGCTCTGAGTTTGCCTGTGGTCCCATTACCGGAGAATAGTAATTCTGCAAGTTGTCCTTGAGTGTTATTTCCACATTTCAGCACCACAAAAACCTCCTAATCTAGATGGCTCATCTTGTTGGCTTTGAAAACAAGTCCAAAATTTTTTGTCCTAGATTTAAGGGCCACTTGATTGTAACTCTGCCTACCCTCTGAAATTTGATTACTCTCACACTAGCCAGCTCTCTTTCAGTGGCAAGCGACAGAAACATAACATAGTTTAAGCACAAAACCATTTCATGTGATTGGAAAGTTGGACAGCAGGACACAAGAACAAACGCTCTGCTCTTGCCAATCGCCATCTTTACTTCGTGGCTCTGTTTTCCAAATTGGTTGAATGCTTTGGCAGTCTTCTCTGCAGCTACGATGAAGCCCCGTTACAGAGCAAGATTCCACTGTCTTCATCGCTAGCAATCAGACAAGAGAACACGCTCCTCTGACTTGCATGTTAATTCCTCCAAATGACTCTGATTGGCTGGTCAGAGTCCTTACTCCAGGGAAGTTATATGTTGTGGACTTACTAGCCAGCAGTGCTTGGAGGGGCCATACTCAGTCCTGAGTCCAGTCCTGTCAGGTGCAAGGCATGGCCGTTTGATTGACAAACTAGCAGAATCACAGAGAAAAACAAAGGAGCAATTGTTTAAAGTGGGGGAAGTCAAACAAACAAAAATTTATCTACTACACTTTCCACAGAATAAGGAGCAGACTTTCTCATGACTCTTGCCTACTGTTTAAGGTGCTCTTTCTCCCTTGCACATTCAAGCCCCAGAGTACGTGCTGCTTGCTTCCTGGAGTTTGAATACTGATGTTTGAATACTGATGTTCCCTTAATACTGTCTTGCATCCTTTAGCACCAGCTTAGGGAATTGGTTCATTCTTCCTTGCTTCAAATGAGGATTTACTATTTGGCTTCAAAACACCTGGAGCAGGGGCCAACTCCTGCCAAGCCACTCTCCCTCTGCGGAACTCCCATAATGCCCTCTCCTCTGTCACTCATCTGGCACTCCACAGAGATAGTTTTGTCTTGTTGGCTGTCTTTGAAAATTAAAACTGACTCTTATCTTGCCCTGTACAACCAAGGTGATACCTAGTAATTTGTGGCAGTATGTAAGCTCCAGATAAATTACACAGATAATAATAATTACAGAGCTTTACAGCATTTATGTAGCACTTAATAATTGCTCAACATTATATGAAGCTCTGCCTGGTGGGGCTTGAAAATGTAGAAGCAGTCTCTTTCCTCAAGGCGAGCGTCATCTTGCTGTTGAGACCAATCTCACTAAGAGTATTTGCAAAGCAAGTCTATGCTATATTGCAGGCTATTGACTCTGAGAGTCAGTGAGTAACCTCACTTAGGATTTGTAGGACTCAAGCAACTCATTCCAATTCTTTTGTTTCATTTTTTGCCTTTTTTGTGCTGAGGAAGGAGCCCAGGACTTCTTCAATGCTAGGCAAGAGTTCTACCACTGGAGAGTTCTACTTCCCCAGATTTTGTTATATTCTGTTTTGAAATAAGATTTGATTAAGTTGCTCACGTTGGTCCCAAACTTTCTATCATCCTACCTCAGCTTCCTGAGAAGCTGGAATTACAGTCGTGTGCCAACACAGCTGCCTACTCTAATTTTATTTGAAGACTTGGGAATTCTCAACCATGAGGACTGAAATTTGTATCAATATAAGACTGGGCATGTGAACGGGAAAAGTAAACAGAGCACATAAAATAAAGTTGTCAAAAACCTGAATGACACAAACAGGATGACAACCATTTGAAGACAGTACATATTCCAGGACAGATTACTACTTAATTGAATATGTCAGTGTATCTGTACATTGTAAGTGTCCAAGCTTACATGTAATAGCAGAAGTTAATAGTGTCTTCAGACAGAAGGTTATTTTACTTTCCTGTTAGCTGTCTGGATGTGAGCTAAACAAAATGGCAGTCTATGGTACTACAAACCACATCTTCTGTCTTCTTATTCTCATGTACTTGAAACCCAGGTTATAGTCCATGATGGCTAGTCAGGGTTCCACTATATGTTCACAACATAGCCAACAGGAAGAAAAGAGAGAGTGAGAAGTGGGTGTGTTCATACCTTTCTCATTTTGGTGTTGAGGACTGGACTGAGGACTATCTCCCCACCCCCAGCTACAAAGGAGACTGGATAACTTAATTCTTTACTGGTCGCCATCTGTTCCGTTAAAACCAAAGGGTGCTATTGCTAAAGAATATGTAATGGTTTATAACTGGCAGAAAGTAAAAAATAAAGATCAAATAAAAGCCAGATGGAGAAAGATACAGCTGTGTACAACATAACAAGATTTCAGCAAACAACAGGCTTCATATTGAAGGGTGGCTCCACATGATTATAATGCAGCTTTAAAATTCCTGTTTTCTAGTGACACTGGAGTAGTCACAATGTCACAGTGCATTACTCATATATTTGTGGTAATGTTGGTATAGACAAACCCAGAGCTTTGCTGATCATATAAAGGTGTGGCATGTACAATTATCTACGACAGGTGACGCTTGATAATGATAAGCGACAGTGTTACTGGCTTGTGTGTTACTGTGCTGCCCTTTTTATTATTTTGGAATGTGTTCCTTTTACTCGTTAAAAAAGGAAGTTATCTGTAAAACAGCCTTAGGTAGGTCGTTCAGGTGAGGTTCTACAAAGAGGCACTGTTATCATAGGAGATGTCAGTCCCATGCATGATCCTGAAGACCTTCTAGTGGGACAAGATGTGGAGGAGAAAGATAATGATATTGACAATCCTGATCCTGTGTAGCCCTTGGCTAACGTGTCTTAGGGTGCTGCTGCTGCTGTTGTTATTATTGTTGTTTGTAGTACTAGGGATTGAATCTAGGCAGCACTGAGCTGCATCCTTAACCCTTCCTACATTTTTATTTTGAAGCAGGGTCTGGACAAACTGCCTGACCTCAAACTGAGATCCTCATGCCACACCCTCCCGCGTAGCTTGGCATGTGCCACCACGTCCAGCTGCCTCAGTGTTTAACAAAAAGGTTTAAAACATTAAAACATTTTTTAAATAGATAAAAGCTGATGGAATAAGAATATAAAGAAAATATTTTATATGATTTGATGATATGTTTGTATTTTAAACTGGTATTATCAAAGTGAAAAAAATAGTTTTTAAAATCTAAAAGGTTTAAAAGTAAAATTGTTCCAGTAAACTAAAGTTAACATTATTCCGGGAAGAAAATTATTCTAAATACACTTAGTGTAGGCTGTGTGTCCAGTGCTTAAAAAGGACACAGGAATGTACAGCAATGTCCCGCTCTTCACACTCACCCCCAGCCTCTCATGGACTCACCAAGAGCAATTTCCAGTTCTCAAAGCTCCATTCAGCACATACCCTGCATAGCTGTGCCATTTTTATCTTTTATACCGTATTTTACTGTGATTTTTCTGTTGGGCAAGTGTGGATACACAAACACTTACTAGTGTGTTGCAATAGCCTGCAGAACTCAGTACAGTAGCGTGCTGTACCGATTTATAGCCTAGGACTCACAGGCTGAACCCCAGGCTGGGGGTATGGGAGGCAGGCCCATGGAGGCTGTGGTAGCGTGCTCTATCAGGTTCATACCGCGGTGAAATTGTCCAAGGACATAATCTTCAGAATGGATCCCTGTCATTTAGGGACTTATGACTGTACTTTTGTCTATTCATCAGTTCCTGAAAGATAAGTGTTAGCAAAATTTTTCAAGTTGTTAAATTTACAATAGTTCTCTTTGACCTTGCTTTTTGCCCTCCCTACCTTAGTATATATCTTCCCTTCTTTTGATTTTATAGTTCCTACTATATTGAAACTTAGTATTCATGGAAGAGCTAATACACCTAGCAGGAGTAGACACAGTCAAACATTTGTTTATTCAGTTAATAAATGTTTCCTGAGGGCCTACTATATGCAAAGTTGTGTTCTAGATACTTGGGTATAGCAATGAACAAAACCAATACGCTTGCTTTGTGTAGTTCACTTTTTAACAGGGAATGGGGAACTTGCAGTAAGCAAAACACATCAGTTCCCATGGAAACTAAGCTAATTATATCCCCAACAAGACTTTAAACTCCTAAAAGGGCAGGGATGACATGTCCTGGTGTTAAAGTTCAATAGTAGTAATCAAGAAGCACGCTCTACACTTGTGTTCGCTAGCCATTTGCTGAAAGATACTTAACAATGCAAAGAATTACCAGTACATATCTTTTCTATAGTCCCTTGGATCAAATTTTAAGAAAAATAAATTGGCAGTTTATGCATTTTATTACAATCAAATGGATCAATATATTTAGTAAGTACTCTTCCTTGTGTTAGAGACTAAACTTGAAGGAGCTAATAAAAAAGATAATTACTAAAAAGGATTATTCCAAGATGACAGACTGTAATTTATCAAGTAGTGATTTCTTAGTGTTTTTTTGTTATTTTCTTTTTTTCCTTGGAACTCTGTATTGTTGCTACCCCTTTTTCTGTTTGGTTTCTCTCTAAATAAAATTTTAAAAAATAAAAAAATAAAAAGGATTATGCTTTAAGTGGTGAGGAAAATACTCTTAGAAACAAAACTCAAAACTCAATTGTACCTAGTACTTCCTTAGCATTTCTCTAGGTGTCAGCTCACTTGTTTTTCTTTGAAAATTGGCTTCCTGTATTTGGAAAGGACCACTCTACCTCCAAATTCACAACCCGTGCTCTTAAACAAGAGAACACAAGATTCTTTGTCAGGTTGTTATTGGAAAAATTCCAAGGCAGAAGTCCAGGTGGCACAGCTTGGGCTGGTGAGATTTACCACTAACCTATGGCTCATGAAGCAGAGAAACAGCAAAGACATGTGACCCATGGACACTTGTTTCCCGGCTATCTCAAGTGCCAACTGCATGAGATTAGCTGTCTTAGATTTGAAAATTATATCTCATTAGTCACTTTTCTGAGAAGGCATTTCCTAGATCAAGTGAGATAAGAGCAGAATTACTCTAAAAAAGTGTCATAACTCTACAAGCCAGTGCTGGATCCTTTGAGAGAATTTTTAAAGAGATGTCATGAATATTCGATTAGTTAAACATCATAAAAAGGTCTATGCATTAATGGTTTATTTAATAAGCCTCAATAATCTTTCGAATATGCAGTACATGCCACAAGCAAATGAGTGATTCAGAAATTCTTTTGTAATATCCAAAGATAATTATCTTTAAAAACAAAAAAGTGAGACATTAATGTAAAAACCATTCTGCAAATACTGGAGCCTTTTATTTTACAATGTCAAGGTCATAGTGAAACTGTTGCAGGCAGCTGAGTTAGTTAGAAATATTATAGGCAGTGAGACAGGGCTAGGTCCTCGAAGGAGCCAATGCAGAAGCCCAGAAAATACCTTGCAACTGTAGGGGTGACAGACCCTCCTGCTCTGGGCCAGGCCTCAAGACAAAGGATCAAATAAATGCATCCACATCCTAAGGACTGATATCCTACATAGCTCCCTATCATCCTGAGGAAGCCAGGAGTCACCATTTCAACCCCCTAGGGAAGAGTCACAGCTCTCTAAGAATGCCCACTTTCTACATGACTCGCTTCCCCATTTGTACCCAATGTAATCAATTTTACCTGAACTACTAATCTTATTGGCTAACTATAGTGATGTCCCACCTCATGCCCAACTGCCTTGTGAGTTCCCAGTTTTCCCCCACCTTGAACCTGTCTCACCCCATGATTTTGCTCTATAAAAGTCCCTGGAAAAGACAGAGTCTTGGGCAACCTGCTCGGGACCCCTTCTGTCTCTCTTCAGACAGAAGCTTTCTTTCTCGCAATATATTCTGTGGCCCTGAAGCAAGGCCAGCAGATTGCTTGTAGCTGCTGGTTTCAAACAGGAGCCTAAAGAGAATTCTTTCTGTGGTCTGTTGGCCATTTCAGAACTTTGGAAATGGAATGGTGAATTCATCAGAAAGAAATAGCAGGTGAGTGTGGCAGACTTTCAGTGGCCTGCAGGAGAGAGACCCTGGCGCCTCGGGACCTGCATGGTGTGGTTGACTCAGGGTGCTGGGAGAACAAAGAACTCCTCCCATCTCTGGAGTGGGGGTGGCTGTGAGCCTGCTGGCACACAAGCTGAGAATCAAATATCTCATGTTGTCCTGTCCCCCGTCCCGTGTCCCCCCCCCTTAGCAAGTGGGAGCCAGTTAACTACACATTTTGTGTAAAGATTGGCTATGTTATTTAGTATGAGCTCCCCATATGCAAAGATATGGACAACCATTTGGAACAAAACAAGAGACAATATGACAGATAGTGAAGATCTCAGGTTGTCTAGCTTTGAAATGTATGCTTTCTTATGTCCCACTCTGTTCTGTTTTGTTGTGTTTAATTTTACTCCCTTTTAAAATAAAATTTAAAAATAAATAAATAAATAAATAAATATATTCTGCTCTTAACCTCTGTTGTTCCTAAAATTCATTCTTCGATTTTAGAGAACACGAACTCACAGACACGGTAAGTTGGGAGTTTCATTCCCCTATATCAAAACAACTTCCAGTTTATAATCTGTTTTCTATTTGATGATAAGGTACACTATGTTCCCCTCCCCCCCAAATGAGAACATTTTGAATCAAATAAACACTTTCTTTTTCATCTGTTACTACCCCAAGAGTCACAGCAGAGTGAGTTTCCATTCTTATCGTTTCTGTCAAAGGTTTGTATAAGTAGGCTGACATTTGGAATGCCAAAGCTCAGGCTGTTTTTCCGATCTTCATAGAGTGCACTGTACATAGTGACAGTACCTGAACCCACAGCCATCTTCTATTTATCTATATTAGAAATGACACGTAGTGCCCAGCCTTCTTCTGTGTTCAAAGACTAAGCTGTGACTTCTACACTCAGTCAAACTGAAAAACTGGAGTTCTTTTCACTTAGGGATGGATGGATCTCTTTGCCTTCTAAAGGCTAAATGAATGCCAGTGGCTAGATGCTGTCCCCGACTGAAATCTAGGTTGACAGACACTTTGATTTTTATACAGTCATCTTAAATGGTTTGATTTATTGGTCAATGAATAGGAAATGAAAACTAGCTGTTGGTGTAATCAAAAATATCAGCTCATTATTTTTCAAGCTTGTGGTTTTTATCCCTTGTTCTGGCCTGGCACTAGGACCTCATAGACCATCCTCCCTCATGGAAGTTGGATGGTTTTGAGATAGTTTTCCCAGAAATAACCGGTACCAGGCAAGCACCAATGAGAGGGTCATCAGGAAGAGGTTTCTTCAAAGTCAAGATGTCCTTTTCAATTCTGAAAGAACTCAGGAATACAGGCAGCCCCACCCCTGCCCCACTCCACCACATTCCAGGCCAATAGGCCATAGTTCCCAGGGCAGCAGCTGTACACTTGGGCAGTTCTTGGTCAACATCAGCCACCCCTTCCTCCTCGAGCTGACAAACAGGCAGTTGTCTATTTTTACTTTGACTAGACTCTACTTCCGTGTAACACAGTCACATCCTCTAAAACTTGATTCTTCCCCTTCCCCCTCTTCCTCTTCTCCACTGTTATTTATAAATGTTATAGACTTGTTTATAGAGAAAACAACGAACCATAAAATTAACTGTTGATACCAGTGCCAACTGAACAACTTCCGGGTACCCATTGGTAAGCACAACAGGCCTTTCCATTAAACTCATCTTAGCCATTACCCCTGGACGGAGAAAGCCAATGGCAGGAAGGATGGTGACTCAAAGTCAGTGTCCAAAAACCAAACACCCACTAATGACTCACATGATGAAGCCCACAAGATCCCTTGCAGACCTTGCTGAAAAACACATTGCCAACAACATTTTCATCAACAAGAGGCCATGCTGGCTCCTCCTGCACCGGAGCTGGGCTGAGGTGGCTGGAAGCCGGCGATGTGTCATAACCCAGGACAGTTCACTGGGTCAATACACAGAGTGCAGCTGGGACTTTTTTCTTCTTTTTTTTCTAAATGCCTGTTGGAGAAAATCCCATGTATCCTGGTGAGTCAGTCATGAGTGTATCTGCATCTGGGGTGAAGGCGCCTTAGTCAACAATTTCATGCCCCCCACCTTGTTTAAATTGTGGTTTTAATTAACAACCAGAGCCCTAGCCTTTCATGTAACCTAGGGTTTTCTGGTTGGGTGGTATTATAAGATCCATAGGGATCTTATAATAATCAAAGATTCATTTATTTTATTGCTTTTTTCAAAAGCTTAAAAGCCTTTACCAAACTTTAAACTTAGGGTTCTCAATTTATATTTAACTAAAACACTAGCACAGGCACACACACACATGCGCTTACACTTACAGTCAAGGTAAGCATCTTTTGTGGCAAAATGCTTTGAAATCCTGAGATGAAAGGGAACCCATAAAGAGAAATTAACTTCATTTATTCTTTAAGCAGCATTTTAAATACATGTGTGGACAAATGTAAGTTGAGGCAGCTTGAATTAAAGACCTGTGGCTTTACTCTGTTTGTGTCTCTCCTTGTCTCCAGCCAAGTCTAAGGACCTCTTTTTTCTTTTCACTTCTCCATTTCCCAAGCTGTATCCTGTCCTGTAGGGAAGGCAGATACAGGCTTGTAACCTTTTTTTTCCTGCTGCGCTTGCCCTAGGCTCCTTCCTGGCTGGGCTTCCCCATGAGGCCTGTCTCTTTTGTGGAGAAATCTCAAGCTCCAAGCCTGAAGTGAGAGGGGTAAACCGTAGGCGGTGCTGGTCTTTACATGCATACCTTTTGACAACTCTTAACTATCTTCCCCAGTCTGAGGTAGGGTAAAAGAAATAAAATAGGTAGACAAGAGACAAGGACAGCCATAACTATAAATAGTACTTTTTAAAAGACAACAACTTTTGGGGCCCAGTTGAAAGCTATCCATGTTTATGTTCCCTTAATAAATTTAGGCTCCTTTCCTTTCCAATCTGTCACACCCCAGATTCCTCAAGAATATTGTAAGTCCATAAATCAGCTTAGATTAAAAAAAAGAAAAAGGAAGGAGCAAGAAGTTCCTAAAATAAAGGAACAGGTTGAAAGAATTCAAAGACTGCTTAAATTATCCATCTTTAAAAAAAAAAAAAAGAAAAGAACAGGGCTTATACCTGTAAAATGGGCTAGTACCTTTCTGAGGCATGGGCCACATTTTCCTGGGGTGTCCAACCCCTTAACAGAAGCATAAATCTTCCAAGTTCCAGGAAAAGGGGTTTGGGTTGGTCTCTCTCTCTGTCTCTCTCTCTCTCTCTCTCTCTGTCTTTTTGTCTCTGGCTGTGTCTCTGTGACTCTCTGCCCTGAACTCTATTTCTTTGCCTGTATGCTTTTAGATGTCTGCCTACCCCTAATGCTTTTTACTAATGCATCCTGCAAATTCTTTTTCTGTGACAGAAATCAGTGAACCTGCAAGGTTTTGTGAGTAGGCCAAGCTTAGGTTCCTTATCACCATTTTAGTAATCTCCTTAAACCCTGTCCAGTGACATTTCTTTCAATGAGCCACCCAGCAGGCGAAAGAGGCATCAGAATCCGTTAATTCAGCCAAAGACTTTTCATTCTTTTCTTCACCACTTCCCCCAACACTTTGCTTCTGAAAGGCAGCACCAGCAAACCTATGCAGCCTTAAGGTTCTTCTCTTTTCTTTTCTTTTCCTCTCTTCTCTTGTCTCCTCTCCTCTCCTCTCCTCTCCTCTCTTGTCTTCTCTTTTCTCCTCAGAATTAGAGGCTCTCAAGTCCCTAGAAAAATGAATGCTTGATATTAAAGCACCGAAGATAAGAGGCACTGGCGTGCTTTAACCGGAAATGGAACGATGTGTCAAGTATAACTCTATGATGAGTAGTGAACTCATTAGGTATTCCCTCAGGCCAACACACCTCACTGCTGGCTCAGATGGAAATAAAATATGCTCATCAGAAAGACACAAATAAAGATCGACCCACCCAGTGCCTCCAGCAAAGTTTCTCAGAGAGATGGCAGATTCCTCCTTCCTTGGAGTGATAACTAATTTTATCCCTAAGACCTGGTAGAGTCTATGAACTCAAATTGAGAAGTCCATTGGTTCTCTTTTTTCTTTTCTCTCTCTCGCCCCTAAAAGATTCCAATCTCTTTTTGTCCTTCTCTGTTTCCACTTTGGAGCTTTCGTCTATCCGGAAACTCAAATTCTTTAACTGTTTCTGATGTTAGTTAGCAGAGAGAGGCAGGGAGGTAGAGGGTGAAGAAGGATCCTTAGGAGCGAGGAATTTCAGAGTTATAGGCAGCTGAGTTGGTTACAAACATAGGCAGTGAGACAGGGCTAGGTCCTCGAAGGAGCCAATGCAGAAGCCCAGAGCATACCTTGCAACCTCCTGCTGTGGGGCAGGCCTCAAGACAAAAGATCAAACAAATGCACCCATATCCTGAGGGCTGATATTCTAAATAGTTCCCTATCACCCTGAGGAACTCAGGAGTTACCATCACAACCCCCTAGGGGAAGAGTCACTGCTCTGTAAGAATGCCCGCTTTCTACCTGACTCACTTCCCCATTTGTCCCCAATTTAATCAATTTTACTGAACAAATAATGTTACTGGTTAACCATAGTTCTGCCCCACCTTATGACCATCTGCCTTGTGAGTTCTGAGTTATCCCCACCCTAAACCCATCTCACCCCATGATTTTACTCTATGAAAGTCCCTAAAAATGACAGAATCCTTGGCAACCCACTTAGAATGCCTTCTGTCCCTTAGACAGAAGCTTTCTTTCTCTCAATAAATATATTCTGCTCTTAACCTCCATTGTTCCTAAAATTCATTCTGTTGTGTAAAACACAAACTCTTACAGGATATATAGTAGGTCAAGAGTTTCATTCCCCTATATCATCAGGACATCTGCTCACAGCTCTGGAATAAGTGACTAGGCCTCCACCTCGGTGGGAAAGGAAGGTGCCCACCCAGGGTGTCCCTCCTGTGTGCTGATGCTGATCGAAAAGGAGGAGGAAAATAAAGTGATGCCCAACCTGCTGGGTCAACAAAGGCCCACCTTCTTGCTAGCCCACCCTCCTCTGCAGCCAGCAGCCAAAGGAGGGGAGGGAAAGCACGTGTTCTCTGTTTTCTGCTAATGAGAAGGAGGGTTAGACAGCCACTCAGTGATCTGGCATCACTGGCCCAGAGGTTTTCCTCTCCTCCTCAGTCTGCAGAGCTGGTCCCTGCGAGCGAGGGAGAACATTCCCCTCTCCTGGGCTGCACCTTAAAGACAGTGCCATCAGGGCTTTCCCCCAGGCCTCTGCAGGAAGGGCTCTACTTAGACCCTCTGCAGCTGGTCACAGCAGCCTGCCGTGACCCTCCTGGGTCTGAGAAGTGTTTGTGCACCCCAACCCATAGCAGGCTTCAGGGGTCTCAAAGGCTCATTTCTCCCATACTCGCTTTATTTCTGCCTCCACTCTGTATTTGGTTCTGGTATTCTTACAATAACTTTAACCTTGAGTTTATCTCTCCATCTGAAACAGTACAAGCTTTTGAGTCACTAATAAACAAAGACATCTCCAAATTTAAAAACAAAAACAAAACTCTCTATGAATTCTTTACATATGGCAGAGTCCCTAGACAAAAAGACTTTCAGG
>PVJX010027815.1:0-24491 GCA_004027295.1 Dolichotis patagonum
TTTTTTTGTGTATGGCAATCTGTATTTATTGATGTACAACAATCTATATTTATTAATTTATTCAGGTACAAGATTCTACATTTATTCACATACACAAATCTGTATTTATTCAATTACAGTCATGTCATCTGCTTCTGGAACATCATCATAACTCTCCAAACCCTGAATTGTGGCATGAATTTCTTCTAACTCCATTCCCTACAGAATCTTTGGACCCAATCTCTCATGCCCAGCAATACAGCACTTCCTAAACGAGCACTTCTTGTCCATATAACCTGCTTACTGTAATGCACTGGTAACACAGTCATCAGTGATTTTATCCCATGAATTCTTCACCAAGTCAGGACAGGTTTCACAAAGTTTCTATTAAGTGTTAACTAAAGACTTGTAAGAATGGCAACAAAAATGATGATTGTTACGGTCCACACAAAAGTGATGAAAAATTGCAGGCACCAAAATTTAGAAAATATTCATTTCGCCTGAGGACATTAAGTATCTCTGTTATAACAGACGACATCCTGACTTATGAAAATTCACATTCACACAACCACATCCACTGATCATCACACGCACATTATTCACACATTTTGTCTGGCTTCTGAATGGTCATTCAGCAGTAAGTCTCAAGTTCATCTTTTTTCATAGGCATTTATCTCTTGTCCAAAAGTGCCTACTTGAGTATTTACAAATACTTAATTATACTTTATATTATCACATAAGTATTAACATCAATATTTTTAGTCACATATTAATATTATTTTATAGTATGGCACATTTGTCATGTGTTGTCACAGACTACTACATGTCTCTGTCTGACTAATGATCTTAATTGGGACTTGTTTTAGGAGTACATCTCATATTATAAGCATCCTCAAAAACCTAGGGCTTATCTTCTGGTTAGGTATTATTTTGGGGAAAATACACTATTCTAAAAAATTAATTTTACATTGTTCTAAAATGCACAGTAAAATGAAAAATTTTTTTAATAGTTCACTCTAAATCTCAAATTGTAGTAACTCATATTTCAGGAATACTCACTCAAAATTTACATGGCTGGCTACAAAGAATTATAGTTATAAATCTGTGTTTGCCAGCATTTCACAAAAGCACCACCTCTACTTGGATGGGGCTTTTAAAATGGAAAAGTGATTACTACATAAAACATTTTATAGCTTAACATCTATCATCTTTTCTAGCCTCACAACACTTTTATGATACAACCAGAGTAGAGAACAGAACTGCCACTCCCTATTAAAAAAAAATCCAAAGACTTCCTACAACCCTTTGGTTGTATAGCCTTAAATCCTAGAGCAGTGATGGCAAACTTTTTAGAATTTTTAATAATAAAAACAAGCCCACTGTGGTATGGGTGCCACGAGTTGCCACCACTGTCCTTGAGTATAAGTAGTTTATTAATTAATAAGGATGAATATACCTGCTGGCAAATTTCAGGCACAAATTTTGCTATTGTAGTATAATAAAGAAAATCGTATTTTGACTGGAAAGGTGCACATTCCTCTTCACAGAATTGTATTTGTCATGTCCAGAAGAGCCAGTAAGTACCACTGCAATCAGTGAGAGGACTGCTCTTGACCCAAGTCATAGTTTCTTCAAACAGGAGGCTTTGTGGGAGTTGGACAGTGACGGATGGAAACAGGTTCAAGTCTGGGGTGCCCTAAGCAAGGCAAGCACAGGGCCAGGACTTACTTGCTGCCACATGAAGAGCATGGGCTTTGGAGTCTGACAGACTTGGTTTCAAATCCCAGCTCTGTAACACACTGTCCGTGTTACTTTGGGCAAGTTACTTATTCTCTCTGAGCTCACCTTCCTTGCCTGCAAAACGGAGATAATACCATTACCAAGATAGTTACCCTTCAGGGCTGTTGTGAGGATTAAATGAGATGGTACATATAAAACTTCTGCAAGTACTAGCATATTAACTATGAATTTCCTTTCTTAAATGCTATCAACTAGCTCTCCCTATATCATCTGAATTCCTGAATTCCAGACTAAAGGGTAGGTCCCATTCATTCAGTAACCACCCCTGCAGTCTTAACATTTAGTGCCAATTACAAGTATCTGGTTGTCACTCAATAGGAGATACAATGTTTATCAAGACAACTTTCTCTACACAAATGATTACAAGTATTCCAGGCAAAACCTTGCCTGGTTTTATCTGAGACTTTATGAACTCAATCAGAGATTTCAAACACTATCACAATAAATCCCTACCAAAAAGTTCTTCCAAGCCTTCCCTTGTGCTGCCCCCCCCCCTGCAGCGGTGGTACTAGCACTCAAACCCAGGGAGCTCTACCACTGAGCTACAGTTTCAGCTCTTTTTTTATTTTGAGACAGTGTCATACTAACTTGTGATCCTCCTACCTCAGCCTCCTGAGTAGCTGGAGTTAGGGCATGCACCACCACACCCACTCAGTGACTTTCTGAATCAATGTTAGATTCAAGAACTAAACATACAAATATATTAATTTCAGTAAACACGCTTAGAAAAATTATTTCTATGTAATATGCTTCTATAAACTAGCCAAAGACTCACAACCAATATTTATTTTCCTGTCTATAAAACACATGTACTTCTTAAAACCCTGCATAGCATATATATTCATAATCTAGGTCTGCAGAAGAGTAAATCAACTGAACATAATGCCTTTAGGTATTTTCTTTAATAAATTATATTTGAAAAATTATTATATTTTAAATTTAGGAACTGTTTTTCATGATGAATTTTCTTAGTCCTCCAAGGAAATAACTCACTTTTATACAGTGCAATTACAAGAGGATACATATCTATTGTAAAAATTAAGGTATTATAGTAATACTTAAGATAGAAAACATAGTTTCCCTACTCTTACTCCTATCCCCTGGTAACAACCAATAATAATTTGAAATATACTCCAACAGATTTTATTTTCTATGTAGGCAAGTTTTCACAAGGATTGTGGCTTGGGGGAAAGTGGAAAGGGAAGCAGAAATGGGAGAAAGTCTTTTGTAAAATATCCTTGTTAATGCTAAAATGTTAATGCTAAAATGCAAAAGGAAGACTATAAAATATATACAGTTTAGAAAACATCAGAAAAAATATTCATCCGGCTATTGTAAGTCAAAACTATAATGAAATATCACTTTCTACTGGGATAGCTAAACCTACTAGGACAGCTAAAAAAAAAAAAAAAAAAAAACAGTACAAATCTTGGCAGGGATGTGGAAAAATTAGAACTCTCCTACACTGCTAGTGAGAATAAAGTGGCAAACTCTTTTAGAAAAGTTGGCAGTTCCTCAAAATGTTAAATACAGTGTTGCTACAAGTCCCAGCAATTCTGCTCCAAGTATGCAACCAAAGGAAAGGAAGACCACAGCGGGGCCAGGGATTTAGCTCAGTGGCTTAAGCGCCTGCCTGGCAAGTGCGAGGTCATGAGTTCGATCCCCGGTACCAAAAAAATAAAAAATAAAAAAAATAAAGGAAGACCACATATCCAAACAAAGCAGAATTACTTGAGCCCATAGTTCAAGGTCAGCCAGGACAACATAACAAGATCTTGTCTAAAATACATACATTTATACAATTTAAAATAGCTTTAGAGACAAAGTAGCAAATACATCTCAGTGGAAAAACTCAGGAATCTACAGGAATCTCCTGTAGTCAGGAGACTACAAAACACTAGCTGTACTCCAAAAGTCTACTAGACACTCGTTGTGGTGGCGCATGCCTGTAATTCTAGCACTCAGGAGGATGAGGCAGAAGAACTGTCATGTTTGAAGCTAGCCTGGGCTACAAAGTGAGTTCACGGCCAGCCTGAAGCGCATAACAGAACCTTGTCTCAAAAAGACCAAAAAAAGAAAGAAAGAAAGAAAGAAAGAGTCTACTAGAAAGAGGTGTGTGCTTGAACTACAGAAAAAGAAGGCAAATGGCAAGAAGGGTCTAGAATCAGCGTAATGCATGAAGCAGCATTTACATGACTTAATGTTCAAATGGTCAAGAAGGAAGAATGGCAAAAATAACTCCAGTATCTCTAGCTTAAAATAACCAGCTGGCTACTGATGCCATTAATTAATGAACAGAACACACAAGAGGAACCTGATTCAAAAGAGTCAACAAAGAAAAGATTCAGAAGCCTTAACTGCTTAAGTTGAATGCGTTAATTTCATTACCTTTTTTGTTTTGGTTTTCTGATATGGGTTCTCACTCTTGCACAGGCTGGTCTCAAACTCCTGTGCTTAACCATCTTCCTGCCTCTGCCTCCCTAGTAATTGTGACTACAGGCCTAGGCCACCACACTCAGTTTACCCTTTTAAACTCCTTGCGTATAACAAAGAGTTAAAAATCAAGACTGAGAATCACTGCTTTTATACACTTTTGTTTGTATAATATAGTGAAAAAAAGGAAGATGGAGATAGTGGATTTGGTTTTGGAGTTATTGAATCTGTAGAGTGCAGAATTATCACTCTGGAAAAGGAGGCTAAAGAAAATGGCCTAGAAATGTCTGGCATAAAAGGATGATGCTAAGGAAGTCATAGACATAGATAAGAAAGCTGTCTGAGGAAGACCATGGGCTGCAGCAATGACTAAGGGCCAACTAAAAGAGTCAACTAAAATAAAAGTAATCAAAGATAGATAATTTCACTAATTCCTTTCCCTTTCCCCAAAAGGCATACCAAAAAAAATCAATTCTAAAAAGAAAGAAAAGTTACCACTTATGGTTATCTTGCAGTATGCTGGTACTATTTTCCAAACAGTACTTCTGTCATTTCATCTATATTAGATGTACTGTTAGTAGTACTTTTCAGAAGGAGAACCTGAAGATTCTTTTGCATCTGTATTAAGTTAGAAAATACTCTTTGTTTATATTCAAAAAATTGAGGAAAAGGGTGTTCAAGGGAGATAACTCCTTCTTCTTTGGCACCACATTGCTACCTTCGGGCACTGTGTCAAATGTTACCCAATCTCCCTTCATCCTCGTAATGAACCTATTAGGTCGATAAAGAAACAGGCCATTATTTATCTGCCCCTCTCTCGTGTACTGTTAGCTTCTCAATGGCAGGGTTTGCATCATTCATTTCTGTATAGTTATGGCTAAGCACAGGTAAATATTTGTGCTGCATTAAGTTCACTAGAAAACCACCTGAGGACAGCATCAAGAAAGCAATCGGGAAAGTTTTAAGAAATGGATGGTCAGTAGTGTCAAATCGTTATTTTATCATCGGCACTGAGCCGATATTCCTCATCCGTTATCTAGTGTCTACCGTACTCAGGGCAAAAAGTTAAGCACTATAAATAACAGGAAAATAAGATCTGGTACACATCAAAAGGTTTTTTAGGGAGGTACCCGCATCTAAACTCTTGCTCAGGAAAGCAAACAACAGGATCAAGCCTACAAATGCTTACATTTTATTGAGTTCAGATAAATCTGAGGACAGATTAAAGAGTCACAGATCACCTTTTAGCAAAACTTCTGACGGACGACACTAGATAAAGGGCCGGAGCACATCACGCTGGGCGATGACAGTTGGTGGGGAGACAAACAGCTTCCCTTAGGAACCTCCCGCCCCTCACCAGGGTTGGGGCTGCCCCCTCTGTAGTCTGCACAGCGGGAAACCACACACTTACCGCAAAAGCCACTGCTAAGGCCGTGGCCCTAAAGGGCCGGGGAGTCCTTCGCGAGGCCCCACGCCTTTGAAGGAGGACCAGAAAAGCTTCGAGCAAACAGGCAGACACGACTTCACAAACCAACTTCTGGAACAATATAAACTAGGGTCCCAGCACTCAGCGCTGCGACGCTAACTCCCACCAGCTGGAGGACCGACGACTGCCAGCGAACCTTCCGCCCAATGAGGGGACGTCATCACTCGGCGTAGTCCAGCCTTTCCCAAGGAGCTTGTGCTTCCGCTTCCGGGGCACAGAGCTGGGGTTCTCTGGCTAGTCTCCACAAGGGATTTGGGGAGGAGCTTCTTTCCTTGATGGCTTTTGGCTTCAGCTTTCTAACAGTTAAGTAACTGTGGCAGCACAACTAGTAGTAAAATAAGCTATCTTGAAACGCAACCTTGGGAAAAAAATCAGGCTTAGAGAAACCCCCTTAAGAAAAAGTGACTGGAAGGCACACGTGGGAACCACGGAAAGGGGAGGAGTTTAGGGTCCAGAGAGGCGGGGTCCACGCTGGATCGATTCGGCGGCGGTGCCTGCCTGCGCGTGCGCAATAAGAATTTACCCCCGCTGCTACCGGCCTCTGCAACATGGAATTTCGCTCCGCGCGGCGAGCCATACTTCAGCTGGTCGAGGCTGTGGCTCCGGCAGATCGACTGGCGCTGCTGCAGTGGATGCGAACTACACGTAAGTGACAAGGGCCAGAGGCAAAAGATTTAGGCTCGGATGTAGCCTGACGCTGCCCGTGGGGACCTAGGCGGGTTAAACCTAAAAGCTGTCCGTTGGGGTCGCTATGTTGATCTCTCTTTTGGGGTAGGGTTGTTCCCTGGGGGCTGCTCAGAGCGCCACTTGGGATTGCGTACAGGAAGATTAGGCTCCAGATGGTTTATGATTTACTTGCAGGCCCCGGACAGGTTTCTGGAACCATATTGTGTGTGAAAGAACGAAAGGGTAGGCTTTAGCCCTCTTCCCCGTTCCTCCCAGAGACTGATGCTACTTGAAAACGCACATTGCAGAAAAGCTTTTAGGTTGTAGGACTACAAACGAACCTCCAGATAAAATCATCTGTACAGTTGTTTTCTTGACTGTAAAAAGTTTGCCAGGCCTGAGGGCACACACCTGGAATCCCAAACACTCTAGGAAGCTGAGGCAGGAAGGTCTTAAATTTAAGCCCAGCCTAGGCAATTTAATGAGGCTCTCAAAATTTAAAAGCAAACAAAAGGATGGCAACGCAGCACAGCGCAAAGAAGCTGTATGTAATCCCCAGCGCCGCAAAAAATAAAATAGACAATTTAATAGCAGTTTGGGGGGATTAAGAGGAAGAGGAAAAGATACTTTGCTCTTAAAACTATTAACATAATTAACAATAGTAACAATAAAAATTAGAATTGAGGAAATTAATTACATCCAGTTAGTGAAAAATGAGATCTCCTCTGACAAGGTGATGGATAGTGAAAGCACACAAAAAATAGGATAGTCCCTTTTTTGGATAACTAAAATAAGATGCCCACCTAAAACTTTAACATCTGATAGCAAAGTTTATCGTATGTATGGTGAGAATAGAAAAACCAAAGATACAGCTTCATATTTCACACATGCAAGATTATTTCAGGAAAGGAATTTCCAGAATATGCTGTTATATATCACTTCACTTAAATCCATCATGCCTAGTTTGTTCATCATATCCCAGTTTAAAAAATAACAGCCAACTACCATCTGATTTTTCTGCATTCCTAAGTATAAGGACATTTATTCCAAAAAGCATTGATTGCCTACAACAGTGCCAGTACTACCTTGCTCTGGTAATTCCATAGTTACTATAATCTTTCCCCTCAAGAATATTTCAGCTTTGTCAAACAATTTGTAATCTTACCTTCCAATTTTTCAAAATCAGAGTGGCTTTAAAGTGTGTTATGGATGTTAATTTTGTAAACAAAAAACCTCAATATGACTAACTGAACAACCCTGCCCCCAAGTACTCTTGCACTGAACGACCATCCGATGCCCACATTTTTACTTCCTTTTGATACTGGAGAGTGATCTTGGTAATCTCTGACCTACATTCCTAGCCCTTTTTATTTCAAGACAGAAGCTCCTTGAGTTGTAATTGTCTATTGTCTATTCGTTTCATAACCTGTGACTTTGTTGAGTTGACCTGTTCGTTTTAGGAATTTTTCTGTAAATTTCTTAGAATTTTCTACATAGATAATCAAGTCACCTACAAATAGGCATTCTTTTCTTTTCTTTTCCTTCAAACTATCTGTTTTTTATTTCTCTTTACCTTATTGTGCTGGCTCATACTGTTGCTATTGTTGTTCTTTGTTTTCAATCTTAGAGGACAAGCATTTAGTCTTTACTTATTAAGTATACTATTGCAGAATTTATCTTTTTTTAAAAATGTACCCTATTTCAGAAAGTGCCTTTGTATTCCACCCTCAACCCCATCCCATACTGGGAATGGAACCCAGGGCCTTCACATTGAGCTATATCCCCAGCCATTCTGTGTTTTATTTTGAGAGAGGATCTTGCTAGGCAGTTCAGTTGGCCTTGAACTGTCTATGTGGCCCAGGCTGGCCTCAAACTCATGGCAGTCTTCCTGCATCAGCCTCCCAAGTGCTGGGATTACAGGCATGCACTGTCATGCCCAGTTTAGCTCTCTTCTATTCTTAGTTTGCAGAGCATTTTCATTGTGCATTGGAGCTGGATTTTGTCAGATGCTTTTCTTTATCAATAGGACTGGATAAGTTTTCCTCTTTAGCTTATTGATTTAGTGAATTATATTGGTTTTGTTTTCATTTTTTAGTAGATTATATTTATTTTTAATTACTGTATGTGAACCAACCTTGCCAGGGAATAAATCCCACTGGGTTATAAGTTTTATAGAGTGCTAAATTTAATTTCCCACAATTTGGTTGTGGGTTTTTACATTTAAATTCAAAACAGATATTGTCTGTGATTTTCTTTTTTGTATTTTGTTTTTGGGTAATATTGGCCTTATAAAATGAGTTTGACAGTATTGCTTTCTATTTTCTGGAAAAGGCTGTAAATCTGGTATTACTTCTTTCTTAAATACTTGACAAAATTCCCCTGCGAAATCATCCTGCTTAGAGATTTGGTTTTTTGTGAGCTTTTTAGTTACTAACTCAGTTTCTTTATTTGCTGTGGAATTGTTACAGATTATCTGTTTCATTTTGCTGAAGTTTTGCTAGTTTATTGTTTTTGAGGAGTTAGCCCATTCTTCTAAATTGTTGAATGTATGAATTTACGTTACTTATAATCCTTTATTTTCCTTTTAATGGCGGCAGGATCTCAACTGATAACATCCTTATTTTATTACTAATATATTTTAGTTACTTTTCTTCTTGCTGAGACAAAATACCCAACACCCAAAATTAAAGAAGGAAATGTTTATTGTAGCTTACAGTTAGTTTGTTTGTTTGTTTGTTTGTTTTTGATTAGGAATCAAAGTTGGGACCTTGCACTTGCCTGGCAGGCTCTTGTGCCATTGAGCTATATTCCAGGACTGAGGTTTCAGTTTATAGTTGGCTGGCTTCAAGGCATAGTGGTGTAGCAGAGAGGCATGATAGAGGAGAAACAGTCCATGGCAGGCAGAAAGCAGCAAGAAGTGAAGTAGCAAAGGAAGTAGCAATAATAGCAGCCCTCTTTCTGTCTGCTATAGTCTGTCCAGGCTTCACTCTCTTAGGGCAGACAGCATTCACATTCAGGGTGGGCCTTCCCGTTATCCATGACCAGAATTATGCCAAATCAATCAGTGGACCAAGTTACTAATCACACACCCTTGATCCTAGCATCATACACTGTAGATCGAACCACCTCTGGAAAGCCTACCTATGACCACATAAGGCATTAGGGGATATCTAAATACAAATTATAACACAGTAGTAGTTATTTTGACTTCGTGTCTTTTATCTTTGTCAGTGTTAGTAAAGGTTATCAATTTTTAGACTTTTTTCAAGTCTGCCATGGTGGCACAGGGTTGTAATCCCAGAATTTTAGATGATGAGGTAGCAGGATCAAGTTTGAGGCCAGTCTGGGTTACATGGCAAGACCTTACCTCCAAAACTGCATGTTTTGTTTGTTTTGTTTTGTGTTAACTCAGCACACAAGTTCTTTATTGGATAATTATATTAATACTGAGCATTTTTAGTTATTCTTGTGAGTAACTAGTGCATATAGGTTACACAATTTTAAAACTATAATAAATGTGATCAGTTAGTAGCAGACTCCAAACTTGTTTATTTTCAAAGAACCAAATTTTCTTCCTTGACTTCTGCTCTTGTATTTATTTCCTTCTTTCTTCTGGCTTTGCGTTTATTTCCCTCCTAGTTTCTTTAAATAGAAATTTAAATGATTGATTTGAGCTTTTTCCTATTTAGTCTTACAGTTGTCTGTCTCAGCACTGTTATCTGAATCTGACAAATGTTGATATGCTGTATATTTATTTTCGTTCAGTGCATGCACTACCATATGTGGCTTTATTTTCTTTCTATATCTCTGTCTCTGTTTCTTGTCTCTGGTCACCTGCTGGAGATTGAAACCCAACCCTTTTTTATTTTGAGGCAGAGTCTCACTAAATTGCCTCAGTGGTACTTGAATTTGTGATCCTTCTGCGTCAGCCTCTTAAGTACTGTGATTACAGATCTGTTAACCTAACTAGGGATTGAACCCAGGATTCACATATAGAAGGCAAGCACTACTGAGCTACATCTTCAACTATCTTAATGTTTATCAGATTTTTTCTTCCTACATTTTACATTTAATCTGTGTGATTAGATTTGAAGAGACTTTCTTATTGAAAGCATATAGTTGGGTTATGTTTTTTAAATCCATTTTAACAGTCTTTGTCTTTTGATGTACTTTTAAAGTCATAATTGATAAATTAGAGCCTATATCTGTCACTTTTTTGTCCACTGTTTATTTCTTCTTGTTCACAGCCTCTGTCTCCACTTGTCTTGTGGGTTGTAAGAAGAGTTTTAGAAGTCTGTTCTTATTTATTGTATTTCTGACCGTATCTCCTTATATAATATTCTCTGTAGTTGCTATGGATGTTTCAATATACAGACATAATTTATTACCATCCATTTGTATGGATGTTTTATCACTTGAGTGAGGTGTTAAAATCTCCCATTTAGGTCTCTTTTCCTGCCTCATTTTATTTATTTATTTATTTTGGTTTCTTTGGAATAGGGTCTAGCTATGTAGTTTAGGCTGGCATCAAACTCACAATGATCCTTCTGCCTCAGTCTCCCAAGTGCTGGGATTACAGATGTGCCACCATGCCCTGCTGCCTCACTGGGTTTGTTGGTTTGGTTTGATTTGGTTTTTGGTCTTTTTAAAACAGTAGCTATGCAGCTCAGGTTGCTCTTCAGCTCACTTTGTGGCCCAGGCTGTTTTCCAACTTGGCAAGGATCCTTTTGCCTCAGCCTCCTGAGTGCTGGGATTATAGGTGTGAACCACCACACCTGGCTTTCACTTTTAAAATATTATTATTTTGTGTATGTTTCTACAGATGTTGATATAAGGTAGATTTCTAAATTTTATTTAACCATCAATTAAGGTTTTAAAACTAATAAAGACGAACATATTCCATTATATTAACTCTATTTTACTGTGTCCTGTTGGTCACTTCTAAAGTTCTAAGTCTTGTTTTGGTTTTTTCCTTTCTGTTTAGAGAGCTTCCTGTAATTAGTCTTTATGGGCAGGTTTCCGGGTCAAAAAAAACAAGCAAACAAACAAAAAAAAAACTCTAAGTTTTCTTTTACCCAAGAATGTCTCTATTTTTGCTTTTTGTTTACATTTTTTTTCCAGTGCTGAGGATTGAACCCAGGGCATTCACACAGAGCTATCTCCAGCCCTTTTTTGGTTTTTATTTTTAAGATGAGGGGTCTCACTAAGTTGATAAATTATCCAGGCAGGGCTCACAAACATGTGACCTTCCTTCTTTAGCCTCTCTGAGTACTGAGATTACAGGTATGTGCCACCACATCTTTTTCCTCTATATTCTTGAAGGATATTTTCATCGAGAAAAAAAAATTCACAGTTAATTCACAGTTAGATTTTTTTCAGCACTTAAAAACTTTTACCTCTTTCTGACCCTATGATTCAGATTTAAAAAAAAAAATCTATTCTCCTTGACTTTGATAGTCCCCTATAGGTAATTAATCATTTCTTTCTGATTGCTTTTAAGATTTGTTCTTTCTGTTGTTTTTGTAAGTTTAATTATGACTTGTCCTTGTGTAGATATCTTTGGGTCTATCCGATTTCAAGGTTGCTTAGCTTCTAAAATCTGAGTATTTATGTCAGATTTGGGGGGTTTTCAGCCCTCTACCTCCTCTTCTCATCTGGAGCTCCGAGGGTACTAACACTGTTTTTGTTCTTATTCATGGAGCCCTAGACTCTGTTTCCTTTTTCAGTTCATTTGCTGTCTGTTGAGCAGGGGATTAATCTGCTATTGATTCTTCCTCCCCATCACTGATTTTTATCCTCTGTCAGCTCCACTCCATTGAAACTACCTGCCAAGTTTCTTACTTGATTATTTTAATTTTCAGTTCTAATAGTTTCCATTTCATTCTCTTTTTTTTCACTATCTACCTTTCTTTTTTTTAATTCTTAAAATTTTTATTTATATATGTTTGCAGTACACAATGATTATTTTCATCACAGTCATTCTTTTTTTTATATATTTTCTTTGTTGAAATTTTCTGTTTTTTTCAGTTGTTAAGATTCCTCATCATTTATTGAAGCATTTTTATAGAAGCCATTTTCAAATCCTTTATAATCCAATATCTGACTCATCTGGATAGTAACATGAGTTTTTTTCTCATTCAGATTATGATTTTACTGTTAATGTGACAGATGATTTTTTTTTATACCCTGGCAATTTTGGATGTTACACTAGAAGACTCATCATCCTGTTATCTTTTCCTAGTAGGCAGTTGGCTGTGCTAAAGCCATAAAGAACCCATGGGTTCTAACCTACTTTTGCAGGCTATGGCACCAATGGCGATTTAGTTCTCATTACCACTATTCAAGTCTGTAGCTTTTTTCCAATCCCAGGTACCTATGTTCCATGCTGCATGGGCAGACTTTGCTGGATCATCTTGTATTGCTGGGCTGCCTTCAAGTGATAGCAGGCCAGATTTGCCCTCTGCTGTGGGCAGAGGCCAAACAGTGCCAGGCCTGGATCTTTCTAGATCAGCATACCACTACCTATTGTCCTAGCATGCTCTGTTCTTCCTTTGTGCCATTGTCTGGCTTTAGAGAGCAAGGTTTCCTTAGGGCTGGCTTTGTTTCCTTTCTGTGCTTGATGCCAGTTCTAGACTGTGACCCAGTCTAGACTCTAATGAAGATTAAAGCAGAAACTGAGATTCCCAGTGTCCTTGCTCAGGTGCTGAGATCTCCAGACACTTCACTTTCTCTTCTGTGGCTTTTAGAGCCCTTTTGTGATGCCTGGATTATTTCTAAACTCTATTCAATTGAGTTTAGAAGAAAGAACAAGAAAAAATAAAGAAAGTTAGCATCTTCTCTGGACCAGAAGTTCACTCCATGAGTTTTAATTTGCCAAAGACTTCTAATATATGATCTATCTGTATAGTAGATAATACAAAATCCAGTGCTTACTATTGCGTTATAAATCATTAAAGGTAAGGATCTGGAAGCCCGGTGTGATGGTACACAATTATAATCCTAGCACTCGGGAAGCTGAGATAGGATGATCAATGAGTTTGAGTTCAGCGTGAGCTACATAGTGAGCTCAAGTCCAACCTGAACTACATAATGAGATCCTACTTCAAAAGAAAAGAAAAGAAAAGAAAAGATAGAATAAGGATTTGGTTGAGTGAATATAGAGGTCTAGGGTAAGACTTCATGGGGCGGAGATAAATTGCAGGAAAGCAAGGTCATGGAGTCAAAAGGAGCTGTATGAACAGGAAGGAATATGGGAAACAATTGAGATTTGTCTGTCTAGAGCAGAAATTCATAAGAAGTAATGAGAATAGAAAATGAAATGTTTACTTCACACCTCTTAGAACAGGTGTTATTAAAAAGATGAGTGAGCTAGGCGTGGCGGTGCACACCTGTAATTCCAGTGCTCGGGAGGCTGGCAGGAAGATCACTAGGAATTTGGGGCCAGCCTGGGGTGCATAGCTAGATCCTATCTCAAACATGCACACAGTATCTGAGACATGGAAACAAAGTGCTTGATCTACAAATCTACTGACTGTATATGTATATATATATATATAGGTAGATATATATATGTGTGTGTGTGTGTGTATATGTATATGTATATATATATATATAGGTAGATATATATGTGTGTGTGTGTGTATATGTATATATATATATAGCTATATACATATACACACACACACACACACATACTACCACCATTCAGCCTCTGTTATTATTTTGATGCTTTTTATTTTTTTATTAGTACATGTTTTGCAGTACATGATTACAGTCATTGTAGAGATATCACATGGTTTCTCTTACATGAGTGAAATAAAAGGTAGGTACTAGGAAGCAGGGAGATAGATCTTTTACAAATAGTGTTGGGCAGTGATGGTGAACTTTCTAGGGACCAAGTATCCAAACTGTATCCCAAAACCTACTTATTGATCACGAAGTGCCAGCACTACAGTTAAACCTGAATATATGCAGGTTTTAGTTTAGGAAAAAACAACTGTTACCTGATGCTCAGTTGCGGGGGCAACTTGGCTCACATGCTGACAGGGCTCTGCGTGCCCACTGAAGCACACATGCCATAGCCTCTGCTAAGCTACATAGTGAGTTCAAGGCCAGCCCGAACTACATAGCTAGACCTTGTCTCATAAAAAAAAAGGGGGGGGGAGAAGAAAATTAGCTGAACATTGTGGCACACAGCTGAACATTAGCCACCATTGTGGCTGGGATGGGCACACATCCCAGCACGTAGGAGGCTGAAACAGAAGGATTGCTATGAGTTAAAGGCCAGCGTGAGCTACGTAATTAGACCCTGTCTCAAAAACAAACAAAAGGAGACAGGGATACAGCTCAGTGGCATAAGCACCTGCCTAACTAGCACAGGGTCCTGAGTTCGATTCCCAGTACCAAATTTTAAAAAAAGGAAATTCTGTCATTTGAGAGCATGGATGGGTCTAAATAATATTATGCTCAATGAAATAAGGATAATAAACCACACAGAGAAAGGCCTAATACTACATGGTCTCACTTGGATGTGAAATCTAAAAATGTCAAAGTCATATAGAGTAGAAGTTACCAGAATCTGGTAGTGGGGAATGGACAGGTAAAGGGAAGATGTTGGCCAATAGATAGACAGTTTCACAGAAGAGCCAGGGATTTAGCTCAGTGGCATAAGCACCTGCCTGGCAAGCATGAGGTCGTGAGTTCGATCCCCGGTACTAACAAGAAAAAGTTTCACAGGAAGTCTAATGTTGGTGGTCTGCTGTTCAGCATGATGACTATAGCTAATAATAATGTATATTTCAAAGTTACTAAAAGAGATTTTAAATTTTCACACAAAAAAAAAGAATGTTGAAGGTAAAAGATAAATATATGGTAGGCTGTTATGATCATTCTACAACATACACAAGTACCTAAATATCACACTGCCCAGAAATGCAAGTGGTGCTCAAAAATACATGGTGGATGTTTACATTTTAAAAATCTAGTATGGTAAAATACATTGCCATTAATGCCCCTCAACATACTCCCCCTCACTTAGAACATGCTTAGCCATTCTTGCTACTTTCTGGAGCAGTTCTAAAAGTCCTCTTTCATGAGTGTCTTTACAACTTACAGTGCGTGGTGCTGCCACCTGCCATCTGACACACAGGCAGGCTCATAAAAACACACCGTATGTCCTCATCCCCCTTATTCCTCTGATGTGGTACCACATGACTTTGTCTCTTCCATGAAGTCAAAATGACGAGGAAAGGTAAAAATCTTGAATTGATTCAGGCCTTATGGCAACCTCAACAACGCAACTAAAGCCACTGACAAAAAAGCACTTACAGGATTACTTCAGAAAGTGGCAAGAAGGATGGGCTGAGGGTGTTCAAAGCAAAGGGAGTATTTTGGGGGGCATTAATTGCAATGTGTCTCTTACTGTAATGAATTTTTAAAATTGTCATCATATTTTTAGATCACACCTTGTATATTATTATTATTATTATTATTATTTGCCCAAATTAAATTTAAAAGGGCTGGAGATATAGCTCAGAGGCACAGCTCCTGCCTGGTAAGCACAAGGTCTTGAGTTCGATTCCCAGTACCAAAACAAAAAATAGAAACAAATTAAATTTAAAAGAAAAACTAGAGTGATAGACACTGGGAATGAATATAGAGGGCATTTAAAGTCTGGAGTAAAGCTTTTGTGAGAAATTATAGGGAAGCGGAAGTGATAGGAAAGTAAGGTTTAATCAAGATTGTTTTAAAATAGGTCATGGAGTATTTATAATGGGGAGAAGCAGATATATAGGAAGCAGTTAGGAATTAGTATTTTCAGTGTGAAGTGGTTGAAGTGAGAGTGGAGAGGAAATAGGATTCAGAGAAAAAGTGGTAGGACTTAGTATCTGATTAGATGTAAAGAATGGGATTTGATTGATAAGTTGGCAGCCTTGCTGATGGTTTTTGGGGGGGGAGTACTGGAACTTGAACTCAGGACCTCATGCTTACCAGGCAGGTGCTGTGCTGCTGAGCTATATCCCTAGCCCCCTTGCAGATGTTTCTTACCCTTAAATATAAGTAGGAAATTTTAAATAATTTTGCCCTTTGAAAAAACTTTTTCCCCTCTCTAACCACCTAAAGGCAGCTGATTAGCAACCTTGTTTAACTTCTTTCCCAGCAACATACTCTCAACTACACGTTCCAGAATAACTATTATATATGTTAAAAGATGTTCAGTCTCCCACTAATTAAGTAAATGCAAATTAAAACAACCAGGTTTGTTTTTATAATATTCAGTGCTGTGACAGTTTGATGAGACATGTATTCTCATTTATATCTGTTAGAGTCAGTTGGTATGATCTTTCAGACAAGAAATCTACAAATATGTAGCAAAAGCCTTTAAAATGTTTAGGTACTTCTACTCCAAAGAATTTATAATAAAGATATAATCAGAAATATAAGGAGATTATATATGCCAAATTTTTAGCTTCAGCATTCCTAATTCTTGATAATTACAACTATAACTGTCTAGGGATAGGAGTGAATGGTTAAGTAGAGACAATGTATGACGGAATACTAATCAGCCTTTAGAAATGTTTTTTGGGGTTTTTGTTTTGTTTTGTTTGTTTTTGGTTTTTGGTTTTTTTGGTCCTTTTTGAGGCAGGATCTCACTATGCAATTCAGACCTGCCTTGAACTCACTTTGTAGCTCAGGCTGCCCTCAAACTTGTAGCGATCTTTCTGCCTAAGCCTCCCAAGTGCTGGGATTAGCCACCACACTTGGCAAAAAAAAAGTAAGTTTTAACAAATTTACTTTATTTTTCTTTTAAAACAGTCTCACTATGTTGGCCAGGCTGGCCATAAAAAAACAATCCCCCTGCCTCATCCTCCCAAATAACTTGGATTGCGGGCATGTGACACCATGTCTGGCTTCAACAAATTTAATTTTAGTTACATAGAATAAATGCTTAGCTTCTAACATCAAAGTAAATTCCAGTTTTATACTCTTGAGTAGTATGCCTTTCTGATCCGGTTTTTATAGACATTAGTAAGAGAAAACTTTCAGAACTTACTTGTCAACCATTATAAATAATAAAATTAATTTCAACTTTGAAATTTCCCTGTGAAATCTGAAGGTATTTATTAACTAAAAGTTTCCCTGTGAAACCGAGAGTATCTATTAATAATTATGAACCAATTTGAATAAGACGACACTTGGAATAGAATGAAAACATTTAGCAGAACATATAGATGAGTTTCTGTATGTTGTCAAAATTATTAAATTAGGGATGTTTATATTTTGATTCATAAAAATGATATTTTTTAAAGTACAATTTTGGAAAAAGTTTATCAAACTCACTGATCTTCAAATGCTGATTAACATCTACTAAACATTATGGCTGACTCCTGTTCTAAACATTTCATCACCAAAAGTGTCTTTTGATAAGGACATTATTATTGTTTTCACTTTAAAGATGAAGTAACCAAGACTCAGAGATAGTAACTCACCTAAACAAGTAGTGAACCCTCAGATTAGAATTTAAGCAGTCTAGCTACAAAGTTCATTGTTACTGGGCTTTACCTTTTATTTCAGAGTTAAGATCCAAAAAACAGAGCCCAAGCTAGTGGAGTGAAGACGGTTTTAGAACCCAAGTAAGAGAAATGGTGTAGTTTTGTTTCCTTGGTGGTATTAAGGATCAAACCCAGGGCCTTGCACAGGCTAGCCAAGTATTACTGAGCTTCATTCCCATCCCCGAGAAATGATTTTAAAAGGGGTACTTCTTTTTTTTGTTTTGTTTCAGTTTGGTTTGGGTTTTTTGAGACGGTTTCACTATGCAATTCAAACTGGCCTTGAACTTACTTTGTAGCCTAGGCTGGCCCAGACTCGCAGTGATCCTCCTGCCTCAGCTTCCAGAGTACTGGGATTACATGTGTGCACCACCACACCTGGTTTAATGAGTGATTCTTAACTTTCACTTCATGGGTCTTAAGTAATGTTTGATCACATGAATTCTGGGGCCAGAAAATGGGGAAAATAATAGTACCACCTCATACAGATGTTTTGAAAATTAAAGGTGTGTAAAGCATGTGGCACAGTGTCTTACATATAATACTCAGTAAATCTTAGCTATTATTAAAGTTCTCTGTAAGACATTTCTTCCTAGAAAAACACACATATTTATGTACACACCTAGTATAAAACAGCAGGTCCCTTTCTGAACACAGAAGGCCCAGTACCTCTTCACTGGAAGCGGGCAAAGAATCTTGCAGTAGCTAAAGGAATCTCCCTTGGCAGTATGGGCCCAGGCAGCTGACCTCAGCCATGAAAAGACAAATAGGAATTTGTGTAAGACAGCTGCACAGATGGTGCTGGAGGAGCCTTATTTGTGCACAGAGACACTCCCGAGAATAACCCAGATGCTCCCCTTGGTCTCACAGTAGCACACTGTAAAGACAGAGGCGATTGTAAAACACTACCTAGAAGGGCATAAAGTGGCAGCTGTGCTTCCAGCCCTGGACTCAGCCCAAAGGCAGAATGGGTGCCTGCCCATCTCTGCTATGAACAAAGTTGCAGGATTTTACAAGTGCCTCCAGTGAGAGTACACCGCATGATTGTACTTCCATGTACCTCCATGTATAGTCGGAAGCATGCACCACTGTACCTTGCATGCTTTGAAACCTGATAGCATGCTGAAGGCTATTCAGAAAGAGCTTGAAATAAAGCCTGGGAGATTACACCTGATGAACTTTTCATTTCATAGAAGTGGGATGTTTGGGACCTGTGTAAACACACAGATGGTTCAGATAAATGTCAGTTACTATGAGGATCTGACACCTAAGGATATTGAAGAAATTGATAAGCTGAAAGCTGAAAATTTCTACAACCTGGCCCAACAAGTGGATGTTTTGGTTGTAAGCCAGCTGGAGGTCTTAGCTCTTTGTTTTTTGGGTTGTTTTGTTTTGTTTTGTTTTTGGTACTGGGGATTGAATTTAAGACCTCATGCTTGCCAGGCAGGCACTTAAGCCACTGAGCTAAATCCCCAGCCCCGTCTTAGCTCTTTGAACCACCTGAAGTATCTGGCTTTGGTGTGCAAGCAGCCTTTACAGTCTGCTATAAATATGTTAATGGAGAAATAAATGTGAACTTCCTATGTACAAAAAGAAAGAAATCTCTGTTTACCCTCAAATATAGTTAAAGGAGAGTTACTGTCCATGTTAAGGGGCACCAATTCTCATTTTTACCTGCTGTCCTTGGTATTGAGATAAAATGCACTCTGGGACTATCACTGAGTGGTAGAGCTAGTGATCCCCAGCAGCTCAAAAAAAAAAAAAAAAGTCTTCAGTTATTAACAAATAAATGATAGCCTAATAATATCATATGTAATTTTTTTTTTTTTGTACTAAGGATCAAACTCACAACCTTGTGCTTGCCAGGCAGGTGCTTGTGCCACTGAGCTAAATCCCCAGCCCGAAGTTTTATTAGTTATTTCTTTTCTTGCTTTTTTATCCTCCCCTTCTTTGTTTTGGGGATGGAATTCGTTACCTCGCACTTGCCAGACAGGCACTTGTACCACTGAGCTATATCCCCAGCTCATATGCAGTTACATATCCTCTCATCTTTAAAATAATTTTTTAGACAGGGTTTTCATTATACAATTCAGGCTGGCCTTGAATTTACTTTGTAGCCCAGGCTGGCCTTGAGCTTACTTTGTAGCCTAGGCTGGCCTTGAACTCACAGCAGTCCTCCTGCCTCAGCTTCCAGAGTCGTGGAATTACAGGCATGTGCCACCACTCCAGGTGCATCTTTCATCTTGACTGGTGATTCCCACATTAACTGGAGGATTGACTCCCAACTAACTACATGTCACCAGAGAGTTGGTTCAGGATTTGTGGGCATTTCACATTTCCCCAGCTCCCTGGATTTTTATACATGATTGTTTAGGACATTTGCTCCACAACTACTATGCTTCAACTCTATCAGTAACCCAGTAACAATAGTGATCAGAACTCCAAGCTTTAGAATGACAGAAAAAAATAAGCTAAGGTATTTGTGGGCTAGAGATCTAGATTGCTGAACTGTGCTCAGGTCCAGGGCCACATTTAAAGAGCTGTTGAACAGTCAAAAAGATAGCAAGCAGCAGACAAAGGCCGTGGCTACCTCTCATGGGAACCTTGCACAGAGAGTAGCTCGGTGCTAAGACTGAGGTAGTGATAGAATGTTACCAACCACCTTGGTCGCACTTTAGGGAGGCTGTATGGTATCATACTTTACTTCGTACTTCGACCTGCTTTCATATCCCACCTGAACCAATTTCTAGCCAGTATAACCTTGTTATTTTGTTGATGTTGTTAAAGAATTGATAATAGTACCACCTGTAGGGTTCTTAGAAGTTAATGTTTAAAAGCCCGGCACCAAGTCTAATATGCCTTAAGTGCTCATTCACTAAAGGCACAACATTCAAGATGATATCTTCCAGCTGAAATTGAAAAAACTGAGAAAATGTTCCAGAAGAGCAAATTTTGGCTTGGTCTGAAGAAATGTGGTCTGTCCTTGAATGGGTTAAAGACTGAACAGCTGTATGTTAGAAGCCAGATATACACATGGAATTCTGCCATTCAGTAAGATGTCTGAGTGTAAGTCCCCTGCCACGCTAATACTCTTGGACTGTATAAGACAAACTCTGGAAATTTTGTTTTTTTAAACATGATTGGTTGTGCTGCAGAACTAAACCCAAAGAAGCTACGCAATGAAAACTTTCAGAGTTCTTTTTTCTGTATCTTTTTAAAATTGATTTTATTAGTACATTTTAGATATACATAAAGATCACATTCATCGTAGAGAATTTGTAACTGTGCATGATATAACTTGGGTTTTTTTCCCATTCCCCTACTCTCCCTTCACCCCTTCATAGTAATGTAACATAATGAACTTTTTATTAACTTCTTAATCATTCACAAGAATTACTAGTGTGATACTAGAATTAAGTTTGAGTCATAAAAGCTCAAATATAGTGTATTATCTATAAAGAGAAAATAAGTAGATGTTAGTTATTAATTAGGACATTGAGAAAATTTAGTTCTATTTTAGGAATAGAATTTTAGAAAACAAGTGTAGGGGAAAATGCATCAGAGATGCTATTAGAATCCCACCTAAAATTTGGAATACATCTCCATCTTATTTTTTCTTTGTAATTTATATTCTGGCTTCTAGAAATCATTTAAAGCAGTAGCTTAGAATATTATACTAAATATTTGAGGAGATATCCACACCCCTAGGACATGGGATTGTACCCCGGGGCCTCTGTCAGCCCCAGTTCGCCATGCCCAGCTTCTGCATCTCAATTAAGAAAGCCAAGAATCTGCAGAGAGGTGGAGATTGCCTGAGGTGAGTTCCGGTCACCTGGGGAAAGTTGGAGACCTACATTCCAGCTTTTGAGTTTCTGGGGAGCTACCCGGACGCTGGACTGGGTCCAGCACATTGCAGGGCCTCAGTCAACCAACACTCAGCGGCCTTGTTTCAATCCAGGAGGCAGGAACCTTGCTCGAGGACTCTGGGCTCAATTGGGCTGGCCTGGAGACAGCTTAAGACCAGCACTGCCAGCTGCTGAGTTCATATCCACGCCCCTGGGACAGGGGATTGTGCCCCGGGGGTTTCTCTGGCCCCAGTTCTCCACACCCTGCTTCCACTTCTAAATTTAGGGGGCCAAGTACCTGCAGAGGAGCTGAGACTGCTCCAGTAGCTGAGGGTTCAGGAGATTTGCGGGACACCCAGAGGAAGCTTTGGAACACCACTCAAACCAAGGAAATAAAGAAAAATAACAACAGGAAAGACCAAAAGGCAGGCTCAAATCACCAGCCCATCCCAAGAAAACCTGAGAGCCATGTACATAGAAGAAAATAGAAGCCATACACCTGAAATGACTGAAATGATATCAACTGAAATAAAGAAGCAACTAGGGGAAACTATAGAGAAATGCAAATTAGAAATAATTGCCCAGGTAAAAGAAGAAATGATAAAAGTAGTGAAAGAAATAGTAAACACATCTAGTGAAGACACAGCTAAAAAATTAGAGGAACAAAGCAAACAGATAGAATCCCTGAATGAACACTATAAGAAACAAACAGAATGCATAAAGCAGATTCAAAGAGATATACAGGAAATCAAAAATTCTATTGAAAGCTGTAAAAACCACCTCAATGAAAGTGAAGATAGAATTTCAGACCTCGAAGATAAGATCACAGCTAGTGAACAGGAAAGGAAAGATCTTTTAAAAATAACAAAGAATCAGGAAAAAACCATTCAACACCTGCAAGATGATGCAAAGAAAAATAACATAAGATGAATAGGGATAAATGAAAAAGAAGGGAACAGCCAAAATGATATCAAGAGGATATTTACAGAATTGCTGAAAACCTCCCAAACATGAGAATGGAAACTGACATTTGGATTAGTGAAGCATATAGAACTCCAAATAGCCATAACCAAAATAAAACTACACCCAGACACATAATAATCACCATCCCAGAAACCCACCATAAGAACAGGATACTAAAAGCTGTTAGAGAGAAAAGACAGATCACCCATAAAGGAAAAGTTATCAGAATCACAGCAGATTTCTCAACACAAACAATGAAGTCAAGCAGAGCATGGAGTGAAGTATTTCAGATCCTAAAGGAAAACCACTTCCAACCCAGACTGACATACCCTGCAAAACTGTCCTTCAAAATGGATGGAGAAATAAGATACTTCCATGACAAAGAACAGCTGAAAAGTTTCATGACCACAAAACCAACCCTACAAGGAATACTGAAAGATATTCTAGATACACATAGGATAAACCCATCAAGCAAGGTAGACAATTAAATAGAATGGAAAGCTAAAGATACAACAGCAAAAAGATAACATGTCAACAATAAACCATTATATAACAGTTATAACCATTAATGTAAATAGCCTCAACTCATCAATCAAAAGAAACAGACTGGCAGAATGGATCAAGAAACAACATCCAACCATATGCTATCTACAAGAAACCCATCTTACCCAAAAGGAAACCCATAGACTGAACGTCAAAGGATGGAAAACAGTACTTCACACAACAGGAAACCAAAAAAAAAGCAGGAGTAGCAATCCTGTTTGCAGACAATGTGAACTTCAAACCAAGAATGATCCAAAGAGATAAAAGTCACTACATACTAGTTAGGGGAAAACTTCAAGAGGAAGAGATAACAATCTTAAATATATATGCTCCAAATTCCAGAGCACCCAGCTATACAAAGCAAATATTAACAGAAATGAAAAGTCAAATAAGCAATAACACAATTATTACAGGAGATTTTAACACGCCATTGACACAGAGGGACAGATCAACTAGACAGAAAATCAGCAAAGAAATAACAGAACTGAATCATACCTGTGAACAAATGGACTTCATACATGTATATAGAGTTTTCCATCCAGCAACATCAGAATATACATTCTTCTCAGCAGTACATGGGACATTTTCTAAAACAGACCATATACTAGCCCACAGAATATATTTAAGTAAATGCAAAAGAGTTGAAATTATCCCATGCATGCTATCGGATCGTAGTGCCATGAAATTAGAAATTAACGATAAAAGCAACTGCAAAAACCGCACAAACACATGGAAACTGAGTAATACACTCTTGGGCAATCAGTGGGTCACAGAGGAAATTAAAGAAGAAATTAAACATTATCTACAAGCAAATGAAAATGCAAACACAACTTACTGGAATTTGTGGGATGCAATGAAAGCAGTCCTCAGAGGAAAATTTATTGCACTGAGTTCCCACATCAGGAAGACAGAACGAACACAAATAAACAACCTGATGCTACAACTCAAACATCTAGAATAAGAAGAGCAAGCCAAGCCCAAAGCCAAAAGAAGGGAGGAAATTATAAGAATTAGAGCAGAAATTAATACAATAGAGAATAAGAAAACAGTACAAAGGATCAATGAATCAAAGAGTTGGTTCTTTGAAAGAATAAATAAAATTGATAAGCCCCTGGCCAACCTTATTTAAAAAAGGAAAGAGAAAACTCAAATTCATGCAATAAGGAATGAAAAAGGTGGAATTACCACAGACTCTGTGGAAATACAGAAGATCATCAACACCTATTT
>PVJX010027816.1:0-24451 GCA_004027295.1 Dolichotis patagonum
GTAAACCAAAATTACTAGATTTGAGGATTTAATTACTGTAAAGAACACATAGACCAACTCCTTGAAGCAGAACTACTGACACAAAGATCCAAAAATGTAAACATGTTGCATAAACTTAAAGAAATATTGGAAGAATTTTTAGCAATATGAAGAAATCAACAGGCAAAACCAATAGTATGTTTGAATAAAATTGATAAACATGATCCAAGAATACTATGTAGTCTGGAGTGTCTAGAGCAAAGGCTGTTTAAAGGAGATTCATAATAGCCAGTGTCAAAAAGCAGCCAAAGATCAGATCAATAAGCATCTTGGGTGGCATATCTCATCATTTTCCCCTACTTTACATGTGGGAAAACTAAGTCAAGCTCAAACAGGTTAAGTGAGCTGCCCCAGGTCAGGGTTTCCTGCTGCAGAGCTCTTGATCTTCCCTTCATTCTTCCCACTCAGGGGAATCTCTGAGATTACTCAGTTTGACGGTCTTAGTGTTTGGCAATGTCAGTTAAAAATTTAAAAATTCAATGAGACTGGAGAGTAGATTGGTCATAAATTCAGGATCAAGTGAGTTTTTCTAGTATGAGTATGATCCAGGGGACAATTAGACATTTAAAATTAAAAATAAGATCAAGGCTGCAGATAGAAATGTGGAAATCAGGAGCATGAAAGGATAGGTATATGTGTGGGAACAGATGGGGCTGCAGCAGTAACATTCCCCATAATACTGGCAAACATTTTCGAAGGATAGAAAACAAAACCAAGAGGAGGTACCTTGAATTCCAGGTACTCAGAAAATAGTTCTTCTGTTCAGGAGACTGCTTCCACCTTGCAGGTAAAGATGCTCAACCTTAGAGAGGTTAAGTGACTTACCCAAGGTCATACTAGTACAATGTAAAGCTGGGATTCAAAGGAAATTTAGGTGCCATGAGATGAAATGGAACAAGATGGAATGCTGAGTAACCATTCTCACACCCGCTCTCTCAAGTACTTCCCAGTACTCCGAGCATGGCAACCTTAAAGTTCAAGTCCTCTGTCCTAAAGCCCGTGAGAGTGGAGCTGGGCATGCAGTGGGAAAGAAGTCCTCACTGCAAATCAGAAGAGCTAGGTCCCAGCCTGAGCCTGGCCATGCTTGCAGTACAACTGTGGCCAAATCACTTCCCTTCTGTGGTTCCTGTTCTCTCCGCACTGGGAACATCTTGGGATTCCAGGTCTTTGCACTCAGCTGGGATTTGGGGGTTTCCCTAACACCCCCAAAGCCCACCCACCAAAGCTGGCAGCATCCATTTCTCTCTTCACATTGCCTTTCCTCCCTCCCAGTCATACCAGCCCTTCCAGCTCTAGCTTCCCAGCTGAGGGCCGGGTGTGGATTGTTTGAAAAGACATATGGCATCCCAGTTCAGCCGAGAGTCCAATCTCGAGGGGAAACCATTGTTCATTCATCTGGACCGAGTGACATTCTTTATGCAAGAATAACTCTTGATTAAAGGGTGAGTTTTAATGGAAACTAATTAGGCAAACTCTTTAGCCTGGGCATAATGATCAAATGAGCTGTCATACTGTACCTGATACAATGATCTCACTCGCTACAAGATTTTATTCCTTAGCAATTACACTCCCACATGGCACTGCGTGCCGTTATTGCCTGGAGCACACATGTCAAATTAAAGAGCAACTTATGCACCTGATATTTAATTATTGCCTAGTACTACAGACACTCAGGGAATGTCAAAGTGAGCAGTCCTGCTTGGGAGCAACGAAAACTGAAATCTTCTTCTGCTAGGGAGTGAAAAAATAGGAATAAAATATGTATAGGCTACTATAGTTTCTTATTCAGCCATCTTACAATTCACAATTATAAAACCTCCTGTTCCCAACCTTGAATAATTCACCAATTTTTTTTCCTCATCCAGAAAAGTCAGCAGAAGGAGGATTGCAGGCGAAGACACCAGCCCTATTGGTGTTTGTTTACTTCTGGGATTGATGTGGTCTGGATTTGGCCAACATGAAGCCCTTCCTGCAAACGGTTCTTTTCCTAACAGCTTCTGACAGGGAAGAGGGTCTCTCCTATGACACGCCAGCCCAAAGGGCAATGTTTACCCTCGAGGCTGAGCACTCACATGACTCCCCCTTGCACTTCAGTTGTGCTTGATAACTAATTTAAAACTTGCCCAAAGTTTTCCCCAGTGCACTTGCCCAAAAGCTTGGAAGGTGAGAAGCCATTGAGACGTCAGACTCGGTCTCAATTTTGACTGTGCATTAGAATAATCTTTTCAAACTTTTCAAACACACTGATACTTGGAGTACCTTTTATACTAATTAAATTAAAATCTGGCAGCCTCCAGTTCTCTCTTGCATTGCTTTTGAAAGCTCCTCAGATGGCTCTAGTGTTGCAGTCTGGTTGTGCACTGCTGGTCTGGATAGCAAACAGCCCGACACAAGTGAGTGCTTAGTGTCACGGGGCTGCTTTCCAAAATGACAGACACTCAGGCTTCAGTACCTTGGCTCAAGTTGTTCTTTTCCCTGGTATGGCCTTCCCCTTTCCTCTTTCTACTCGGAAAAACTCCTTCTACTCGGAAAACAGATGTCACTTTCCCTGATTTCCTCAGGAAGAGTTGGTTCAGCATCTATCAGGAGCCAGACACAAGGCTTGCTTCTCAAAGGATCATTAAACCAAACTGCCCTCCTCAGTGGGGGCTCAAGAAGGGAATCCCCATGTCTCCAGCAACCATCTGTGTCCCCAGCTGAGCAAATTCTGAGAGTATCTTGGTCTCCTTTGCTCCAGATTAAGAAATTCAATTACCAGTTATCAGAATTGTACCACCTAATACTAAAAGGCCTTAATAAGAGTGCTTTGTATTTAGTAAACTGCACAGCTTGTGAAAACCCCCTCCAAACATCTGGCAGGAGGCCCAGCAGAGGTAAGGCTGGAACCTCTAATGATGGCAACATGTAAACAACTGTTTTGTTTCAACTGATAGTCATTAACTTCCAGTGTCAGCCTCATCCCCAGAGGTCTGGCTCCTCAGCCTTGCAGAGGCTTCTGGGAAACAGCAGCTGGGGCAGGGCCTGTGTATCCCAAGGAGGAGGGAGAGGGAGTCAGGGTGGTCTGATGAGGAAAATAGATCTACCCTCCTTTTAGGGGCTTTGATGTGAGGTGAGTACTGACTCTCCACTGTTACTGGTTGGTCTTTTGACCTGGAGCAGCAAATCTCACTTTCTCTGTCTTTCTAGGTCTCTCCTTCAAAGGACAGTTGTGAGAAATCTCTGACCAAATGTGCTAACAAGGGTCCTGACACAGCAGTGCCTTAAAGAAGGTTATCAGTAAGGAAATTGCCTTCTCCTAACTGGGATCTAAATAGAAGACCCTTTTCTTAACTCAGTGAGTAAAGTCTATTTACCCCGCAGTCACTGGCCTGAAGCTGGTGATGTTTGTGTACATAAAAACTTAAATAAAAACTCACATGGGACAGCTGAATTTTTATCCCCTCTGACAAAAGTGAATACTGGGTCTAAGCAATCTTTCATACTCTAACGCACATCCAGATAACAATTCATTCCATAACTAGTATTAGCTGAATAAGCAGTATGTCCTCAGCTCTGCACACACTAAGATGATTTAGAAGTACACAGCTCTGAAGGGGACATTGAGGCAGGTATTAGTAGGAGGAAATTATTAAGGGGCGCGTTTATGATCTACATCTGGGAACAGGCGGCATTCTGGACTGAACCGTATTCCTCCCAAACTCATGTGCTGATGCCCTAACCCTCAGTGCAACTGCATGTGGTGATATGGCCTTTAAGAGGGTAAGTAGGTTAAATAAGGTCATAGGTTAGTGACCCAATAGGTCTGTATCCTTAAAAGGAAAAGAGACCAGAGAAGGACCAGAAGAAAGATCATATGAGAACACAGCAAGAAGGCCAGGAAGGGGGCACCATCAGAAACCAACCCTGCTGACCTCTTGCTTTTGGACTTCCATCCTCTAGAACTGTGAGAAAATAACCTCCACTCTGTGAGGTGATACCCTGTTACAGCAGACTAATACAAGAGACAAAGGAAGCAGCAAAGAGTGGAGCAGACCTGGGCTAAGACAGACCCCATAGGACCTCAGCTGGCCCCGCAGAAGCACCTGGGCTGGGCTGGCCTTGCAGTCACTTGGAGTTGGAGTGTGGGGCTGGCTGGGCACTGAGGGCTACTGTGTCCTCAGATATGGGAAGCAACTGCCCATAAAAAGAGCCACCACCCTGAAAGGACAGTCACCTTCCACTGTGGCACCACTGCAGGACTCGGTGCTTCACAGCATCTCATCACAAATGGGAAGCAGAGAGCTCTGCCCTTCGGCCAGCACCTGCCACATGCCAGAGGCACTGCTCATGTCATTTTATTTCACCTTCATGTGTCCCTGTGAGATGATACAGATTTCACAGAGAAACTTAAGTAACTTGTCCAAAACCACAGAGATGACAAATAACAAAGCAGGAATTGAAGAAGCTCTTTTCCCAGTGCCCTACTGTTACTTTGACATCGTGCTGCCTTTCTACAGGAAATCGTGAAGATCTCCTTCAAGAAGCACTCCCTGTCTATTCTCCTCTAGCAGTTAACTGTCCCCACGGTGCCCATCCATCTCTCTTCAAAGCCTGCATCACTTTGCCTTGTAACAATCCTATCAGTCACCATTTATTCATCATTACCTTGTCCCAGGCACTGTTCCAGCACTTTTCATATATGATTCATTTAATCTTTCCCATCGTTCTCAGAGGTATTATTTTCACCATGTCTATTTCTTGTATTTTATTTTATTTTATTTTATTTTATTTTATTTTACTTTTTGAGACAAGAATTGGTTATGTTGCTAGAGTCAAGTAATCATCCAACTTCCTGTGTAGGTGGGAGTACAAGTGTGCCACCACCACACCCAGGATCACTCTCATTTTATTAATGAAAAGGCAATTATTAAATAACTTTCCCAAAGAGGCCCAGCCAGGATTTGAATGTAGGAGGTCTGCTGGAGAATGTGACCAAGTCTTGGTCATCTTTTCCATGCCAGTGCTTTACTTGGGACTGACATATACTAAGTTCTTTGTAAGATTTTCCTTAAAAACTTGATGATGCCTTGCACAGGGCCATTTTGAAAAATAGTTCTATTTGATTTATATGGACAAAGTCTTCAAAAAAAGGACAGACACATAAAATCTATTTTCTCTGTTGAGATATTAAAATAATGGGCACATTTTAACTTTTACTATCTGCAAGTTAATAGAATAGTGTTTTGTTCTTGTTTTTAAGATAAGGTCTTGAAATCATGATCTTCCCACCTCAGCTTCCCAACTACTTAGGATTATAGATTTGTCCCACTTTGCCTGGTTCTCAGAATGTTATTTTCTGACCCTGTTAGGAGAGCAGACATTTGTCGCTGTCCTGATTCCACTGCTAGTGGGATACAGGCTTCTCTTGGCCCTTGGGGTCTGATCTGCTCCACATCCCAGGTATCTCAGGATAGCAATATCTTTCCAGGGATATCATAGCAAATATTAGGTGAAAAGATCAAAACTCCCATTACCACTACACTCAGAGGTGATATTTGAATTGAAACGCAAATAACAAGAAGTATTCAGTGTTTTGACAGCCTGGGAGAAGAGCATTTCGGCAAGGGGGAAAGTGTGTACAAAGGCCCTGGGGCAGGACTAAGCTTGCCCATGTTCCCTGACACGGAAAGTAGGGCAGTGTGGTCGAGGTGGATGAACGAAGGCAGTCACGGAAAAGAATGGGAGAATGGAAAGGCCTGGGGAGTAGGAAGGAGAAGACAGACCGCTCAGGTCCTTACAGGCATGGTAAGGGATTCGATTTTTATTTCCAGCTTAATGGGAACCCACTGGAGAACACTAAGTAAGAAGGAAATGAAGTATGACTTAAGAGTTCAAAAGATCATTCTGAATGTCCAATGAAGAATGAACCGCAAGTAACAGAAAGGGAAACAAGCAGACTTGGTCCACTTTTTGTTGTGTGTCTGGCCCAGTGATTTGAAGACTGTTCGCAGCCTCAAAGTGACTGCCCAGCATTCCAGACCCTTAGTTCCTTCCACTTCAACCCTAAGTTCACCCTGGCTTGCTGTTAGCTACTTTGGTCATTTCCACCCTGCCCAGCTTGTGCTGCACAAGCCCAGCTTGGTTCTGACTCAGATGGCTCACTGGGATCACCAAGAGGCAGTGCTTTAGCTCATAAAAGTCACTTGTAAAATCCAAACACTTTGCAAGACCCGTGGAAGCAGAACGGGCCTTGATACTGTTCTTCCAGCCATGCAGAGTAGGGGCTCCACAGATGCAGGTTGCGTGATGCACTGCATGTTTATTATCAGGCCGGGGTGAAGGGAGCCTCCACGATGCAGGAACCATGGAACAAGTCCCAAGGGAGCCGCAACCCAGCACTGCACCTTTCCTTCCAGGCTCCACACCGGCTGGAGTAAAGCTGCCCACGGTTCCTTCCTGAGTCAGCGAGGACCCACGGGCTGCCAGGGTGGTTCATTAGCAGCCTGATGTCACACATCTGCAATTAGGTAATTTTCCTTTTAACTGCTGCCTTTCAGCTGTAGTGAGTAGTTGAAACTTCGTTTTATATAAAGTTGATTGTGCCCTAGCATAAAGCTTGCTGAGGGGTAAGGCTCAGGAACGGTGCTTTAGAAGTCCACGATGTGCCCAAGACAGCCTCAGTATTCTTATGGAATGTATCCAAGCAGACAAAGCATGCGTAAGTCTGGAGGACAGGGACTCCTCTTCGTGAGTGGAAGATTTCCAGCACACCAGCAAGGGTTCATGGGATCTGTTGCTGTCCTAAAGCATCCTAGTACTAACTTACCCAGATTCAAGTCAGAATTAGAGCTTGAGCAGAGTTAGATCTAGAAGAAAGTCATTTCTTTGAAGATCTTTTTCATCGTTGTAACTTCTTACTCTCATATCTCTGTGTAATGTACAATATTTGACTCTGCTTTTATTGAGGTTTTGGAAAGGAGACCACCCCTCATGGCCAGGCCTGGCAATGGAACAGTAAAGGATTTTAGAGGATTGGCACAAGGTCTGAATCTATAGACTTGGGTTCTATTATCATATTTTTCACTTAGCTATGTTACCCTAAATCATTTACATCACCTCTGAGTTTCGCTTTCCTCATTCACAAAATAGAAGCACCAAATTGCCCTTTTTGGTAGGGATGTTCTAAAAGTTAAAGGATAAAAATGACAGCACTCATAAGGACTTAGTTTTAGGTACTCAATGTGTTAATCTGTTTAAACCCATCAGCACTTCTCTATGGTGGGCACTAGTGACACTCAGTTTGGAAAAGGTAGACTAAGAGGTTAGGAGGTTGGGTTAAGGTCACAGAGCTGAGTAGCAGAGGAACCAGAATGCAGACCTAGGCAGTCTGATCCAGAGTCAAAGACCCAGCCTACCACTTGGGAGTGGGGTCAACTTGAATCAGTGGCAATGCTCCCCATCCTTTCCTGGAGCCATGGGCCAACTCTATGCATAAACCATTTTACCATCAGCAGATCTTAGATGCGGCTTGAAGTCCTTATTAAAAAGGGTATGGGTGACACTGCAGGCCTCAGAAAAGGGGCCCCCAAGGACTGGTGCCCCCAGAAATTGGATCCTCAGGTTATTGCATAGTAAGATAGAGCCCCTCCCTGGAGAGGACTGAAACAAGAATAGCAGGAAATTGACACAGGAAAATAGACTACAGACCTGAACTCTATGACACGAGGGTGTACCTAGGCCCTTCAGAAGAATAAAGCACAAAGGAGAAAAGCCAGGACGCTCACCTTGAAATGAGGTTTAGATTAAGTAAGCAACAGGGCCCAGGCCCATTTTGCCCAGGTTTTCTTCTTAAAAGTCACCACTCGTGTTAGCTGCTCCAGCCCCATGTTGTAAGGTAGTTCAGGTTTAAACAGAGAACTTGGAGACAGGGTTAGAGACCTAGAGCTCTGGCTTGGCCCTCAAAGGTCTATGGCTTATCCCCAGTCAGAGCCTTCTTCAGGCCTTAGTGGTTCCCACATGGAAAATGAGGAGGTCAATTAAACAAATTGTAATGTCTCTTAACATCTTGAAAATTCCAAGTCCCCAAGCTTCACGTCACCTCCAGCCTAATATCCTCAGGGCACAGCGATTTCATTTAGGTCAAATGATTCCCTGCACATAAACAAGAGCGAAACAAAGGCCCCCTTTCTCTGAGTTGTTAGTGTGGGCACACACACACACTCACACACATGCTTGTGCACCCTTGTAATGCTTATGCATCCCATCCCCCACTCGAGTCATGCACAAAGACACACACAGGCGCGCAGAGGCACAAACACCTGGACTCTCCAAGCTGCTCCTTCCCCCCACCCCTGATCCCCGCCCCCCAGCTCCCCTGCTGGGAAGCAGGGGGGGCCCAGTGTTCCACTGTCTGTTACCTAACCTGATGGGCTGGTGCCACCCAATGGTCAGGATTAGAAGTGCAGTCTTCGATCCAAGACCCTAAAGGGACTGGACAGAGTCCAGAACCATCCAGTCCATCCCTCTCCCTTTCCTGAGACTTAATCCAAAGCTGCTCTAGATAGATCAGGCTGTCTGTTTCCTTACATGTCACCCCTAGTTTCTCCTAAAGGTCACAGGGTTGCCACTAACACTCAGAGCAGCCTTGTTGGCTTAAGCTAGTGTCTAAAAGCATGAGGTGTAAACTATGTGTGCCTGGCACCATCCTAGAAGCTTTATCCGTGACATCTTTTCAGTACTCACATACTATCTACACAGGATATGTACTACTGTCTTTGTTTTAAAATCAAGAAGGAAGGGCTCTGAGATATGACTCCAGCTCTAACTCCAAAGCCAGTGCTCTTTTCAGCAGCCATTTGGCCATCCTGGGCTTCAGTTTTGTCATTTGCACGTGCCTGGCTGTAATCATTATTTGATCATTTGCTCCTTCAGTGGGCTCTGAGTGAGCACCTGTTATAAGCCAGCATCTACACCAGGGACTGAAAACTGAGCAAACACCAGGCCCTTGTTGTTAAGTAGCTCCTGACTTTCTGGACTCAATAACCTATGTGTCCTCCTAAATTCCAACTTTAAAAACTTTACTTCTTTGCCAAATTTGATACAGGCTTTGAGAAGAGGCCTGTGGCGGGGGGAGAGAAGTGAACAAGCTGTGGCCTGGAATGAAAAAGACATCCAGTCCTCAGAGGAAGCAGGTCATCAGTGTCCTTGCCTAAGTGTCCACTGAGCCTCACCCTGGAAGTCTGGGACTGCCTCAGTGCAGGCCCAGACTCACCTGAGAAGGAAACGGAGGGTCTGTGGTTATCTGGCTTCACAGCAGTGTCCTTTGTGCCATAGCAGGAAAGTCAAAGCAGAAGTAGGCCAATGGGAAGGACTGAGAAGTGAAGTGATACAACAAAGGTTTAATTCTAACTCTGTAGCTCAAAATTCTGACATCCACAGCTTCCATGACCTGACTCTAGCTTGTGTTCCTTGTCATCTCTCTCCAGCTGTCTCTTCAGATTCACACTGCCCCATGTTCCCTTCCTATGCCCCAAACACCCCATAGTTCATCGGCTCCTAATCATTGGTCTTTTTCTTACTAAACAATGGACAAAGAAATAGAATAATGGAATCCAGGACTGTCAAGCACCAGAAAAAATCATTCAGTCTATACTTTATGAATGAGTAAAATAGGCCCACAAGGAAAAAAAGATTGACCCAAGATCACAGAGCCGGCAGGTACCATAGTTCAGCCAATAGAAAAACTGAGTCCAAAATTCAAATACCCTATTCTAATCTGAGAATTATTTTTGTACTTTTGTTTTTTTCTTTCATAGTTGTAATTAAACACTGATAAGTCTACTGCAATCCTTATCCTTCCTCTCCTAATTCTCCAGTTCAAAACCCCACTAGACTATAAGCCCCTTGAAAATAGAAAACATCTTTACTTTTTCCAAAATCTTAATTCTAAAACAATGATTAACATGTCAACACTTAAGGCAGGATAGGTGGGTAAATGGATGGATGGATGGACGGACGGATGGATGGATGGATGGATGGATAGATACATATATGTTGACAGAAGGATAGATGCACGGATGCTTGGAATGATAAGTCTTTATACTGGTTGACTTCATTTACATTGCAGTCTTTCTGTATCCAACTATTCCCACAAACTGGCCTATTATCCACAATAGTTTCAGAGTGACCCTTTAAGAAAATATACCCGAGTCCTTCTCTTCCCTATGCAAAAGTAGTTGAAGACTTTTGTATCATCTAATGAATAAGTCAAGTCAAGGCCAGTTAGCATACAATATTATCCATCAAAGCCCAATTCAAATGCTGCTTCCAGAGTATGTAGTCCTTCAGGCTTTGGCAAGCCTGGCCTACTTCATTCTGCCCTTCTAGATATTTCAAGATCTTTGCTCGGACATCATGGTTGGACATTTTCTATTCATCTCTCCCAACACATTCTTAGCCACAAACCTGACACACAATACAGTAAGTGCTTATTGGGTATTGTGAAATGGGTATGCTTATTACATGTTCTAATTGCCCCTGAAAGCTTAGTCATATTTCATTCTAAAACCATGTAAGGTACTTTCTAGATCATTATAAACAGGCTTCCTACAAGGAATTGGGAACAGTGTCTCCAAAGAACCAAAACTGTAGGGCAGGTATAATATTGGATTGTAGAGTTAAAAGTAGTGCTTAAGCAAGAGGATATCTCTTAGGAGCAAAACATATCCAGGAAAAGGAGCTAGCTGTCATGGGCGAGAGCATTAAAGCACCAGATTTTGAATTAACACAAAGATTTTATGCATGATAAGAGCTGCGTATTAAAGGAGTGGCCAGCCAGGAGATAGCGAAGCTTCTAGTCTTGCAGATATCCAAGTAGTGGCTACAGATGACCACTGACCACAAGTCTGTGAATTTGGAATATTGCATGGAGAATAACAGCAAGAATAAAATCATATTCAGCTCCAGCACTGAGACTCTGTGATTGAATCAAACCTCCAAGACTAGCCCTAGAAAAATAACCAAAAGCTAGAATTGACTTTTATGGCTCAATTTCTACCCTTTGCTTCAGTGCCCACTCCCACTAAAACCCTCCAAAATCTCTGTCTTCATAATGTTTCAGTGCTCCTTTCAGATATCCTCAGCCTGTCTCTAGGTCACTTTGTCTTGGTGAACAGTTCATACATACAATAACCTTCCAGATAATGCTAGTAGAGTAGAGGTCCAGAGGCCCACAGCATGGTAATGTTACTGTAGAGCTTCAACTCAAAAATTGGTTTTGTAATCTGCTGTGGGGATTGGGTGAGTGCACTGAGTGGGTTATGGAAATATGTGCCCTTGAGGTCCTAGTCTAGTCCCTCATCCATTCTGCTCTGGCAGTCTGCCTCTTGTGTGCTTTCCATCTACTGTAAATAAGGCAGCTTTTCTCTGACAAGTCCGTCCCTGGGTCAACAGATGATTGACTGAAACTTTGAGCAGTTGAACGGCTCCTTTCAACTGTGAGTATTGGATACTGCGTCTCAGCAACAAGAAAGCTGACTACTATTTAAAAGTTGGTACCTTGTTCACATCCACACTCTGCTGTTTCCTGAGATCACTTCACAGATAACTTATTATAACCCAGTTTTTGTCTCAGGCTCACCATCATGGAATTCCACCCATTCCTTATACTGAGGGGCCAAACTATGGACTTCATGGCTGCTCAGCCCTCGATTGAAAACCCAGTTTAACCTTGGGAAAATTAACAAACCTATACAAACCCATTTCCACAAGTAATTAGAGGTTAAAAAGGTCTCGGTGCCAGATTTCATGGTGCTGTGACAAAGATCTCAGTAGAAATTATCACGATATGAGAACATCCTGAACTATCCAGTTAAGCTCTAAATCCAATGTCAGATGTATTATGAGAGACAGAAAAGAAAACTCAGAAGAAAAACCCTTAGAATGAGCAGGTAGAGATTGGAGTTATGCAGACACAAGCCAAGGAACTCCTAGGACCACCAAAGCATGAGAGGCAAAGATCCTTAATTTTGGAAGTTTGATCTCCAGAATTATGAGCGAATACATTTCTGCTGTTTTGAACCATCAAATTTGTGATGATTTCTTATGACAGCTCTGAGAAACTACAAAAAGGTATTAATGTCCCTGTTTATAGATAAGGCTTCCAAAAAGTGAGTCACTCAGTCAGAATATGGTAGAGCTTGGATTCAAACCTAGGTCTACCTGAATGCACAACAACCACTCCTAATCACCGAATGGGGGAATATAAGTGGTACAATATGCTGAGCACAGTGCTAGGCATATGATAGATTAATTCCAAAATTCCCTTTCCCGTGGACCATTCTATACATTGACCATGACCGGGTGATCAGGAGTTAATCAGACAACTGCATTCCTGCTAATCCAAGAGCTCTTGCATCAGGTGTCCTGGAGTGGGCTTCTACCTGGGCTTACAGTTATGCATGTCTGCAAGGTCTTTACAAATCGACTTGTCTGGTAAGTATTTCAGAGCCATGGCAGCTGGAGGGAAAGATAGATTGGGGCCTGTGCCTTGAGTTAATGTCAGTCTGAATTGAAGATGTGCCAGCCTCATCAGGACAGATTCTTTAATTAACCTGCTAATCCTGTCAGGCATTGGGTACACTTTCCTTCTCCAGAAATGTGTTATGTGTCTCTTCTTTCACCACTTTGTCATCTGCTCTATTTCAGATTCAAGGTGTCCTTTAAGCTGTGCTTCAAAAGACTCTCTGTCCTCCAAGTCAACAGCTGTTGGAAAAGTAGTCCCTCAAATGCTGTTTTATTGCTTAGCCATCATCTTTTTTTCTTCCCCGTGCCTGCATATTCCAAGGAATAAAACCATTTTGATAAGATAAGCACGTATTGAGTAACTACTGTGTGCCTGGCCTCACCCGACACAATACTTTGAGAAGACAAACGTGTAAATAAGAGCCAGGTCTTGTCGGTAGGCACTTGCTTAGGGCGCTGGGAATGGGGTATAAAACAAACGAGATGACTATAGTTTTCTCAATCTTTTCACTTTATGATAAGCACAAAAATGATAATAATTTTAAAGGCAGATGGAGATAAATTTATAAGGCTGCCTGAAGTCCAAGGAAATGAGCCTAGAAACTCCAGCTCCCCAGGACCTACCTTGTGGCTACACCGACTGTATCTCTTCTGCTAGTCCATTTTCTGCAGCTCTAACTGAATAGCATAGGTTGAGTAGTGTATAGTGAATAAGGTGTTTATTCAGCTCATAGTTTTGAAGACGGCAAAGCTCAAGATCTAGCAGCCTTGTCTGTGAAGTCCTAGATGGTAAAGACACTGCAGAGGTGGCTCAGGGTTTAACAAGGCAAAGCAAAATGCCCTGGCTCAGACCTCTCCTCTTCTTCTAAAGCTCCGGGCCAGCTGGATCAGGGCCCTAACTTTGTGGCCATGTTTGACCTTAATGACCTCCCCAAAGTTTCATCTCCAAATACTATAATAGATTGTTTCCATCCTCTTACGACCTCATCATGTTGCTTTAATGTCAACGTGAATGTTGATGGGGACATTCAAACTCACTGTACAAACTAGTAATTACTTACCTACCAGTTGGAAAAATGTGGTACACAGAACCATAGCTCTAACTTTTCTTCTTTGCAGGTATTTGTGTTCAACAAATGATTCTACTGCTAAAATCCAAGAGTGACAGTACTTTTTCAATCTGTGGAACACAGTATGTCAGTGAGAAACATTTCTTTATAACTTTTTCCACATTTTTTCTTTAAAACTTTAGACTCATCTCCTCTTGGACTGCTAAACCAGACTTACAAAAAGCAAAATGAAAAAGCAAGGAAGGAGTTATTAACAGGAATGTCCAGAGATAACTGATAATGTTTTTGTTTTCCACAGCTTACATGATGGGTTAGAAGAGCAGAAAGTTTATAATTTGTTTTCACTATATGTGTTCAGAGAAAGAATCCTTCCAAAGGAGCCCTGATTTCCAGGTATCCTACCACCTGAACAGTTTTGAAGATCACTGAAACAAAGCAAAAATAATTAAACTGTCCTCCACTAGAGAACCAGTTGGGACTCAAGAAATTAAAATTTCAGTGTGTGATGAATGACTGACTGAAAACCTGAAATTTCCTCTTAGAAGTTATCCTTAGTTGTATTCATTTTTGCCTACCCAGTAGAGCATGCTGAGGGAGAGGAAGCTGGTGAGGTCCCCAAGCATCATGTGCGATGAGCCTTCGTGGTTTCCTACCAGGAATGCACAGCACAATTCTAATCCTATAAAACATCAGACAAGCACAAAATAAGTTGCCATTTACAAAACAGAACTGTACCCTTCAGAATATATCGTTATCTTCAGATGAAGAAATCTTCTCAGATGAAAAGAGATTCGGGATTTGTAAAAGTTAAGCATGATTTTGAATTGGATCCTTAAAGGAATGTAGGGGGAGAACACAGTAAAAAAGATGTTATGGAAGCAGTTGCTAAATTTGAATAATGCCTGTCAGATAATGTCAATGTGAAATTTCTTCATTGTAACCAGTTACATTAGAAAAAATTCTCATTCTTAGGACACATACTGATATATTTAGGAAGGAAGGAGCATATAAACTGTTTATAAAGGGAAAGCAGCAAACTGATAAATCCTAACAACAGTGAACCTGGATGAAAAAGGTATGTGAAAGTTCTTTCATTATTACTGAACCTTTTCTGTAATATTAACGTTATGTCAAGTTACACAGGTAAAAGTTTAAGGGCTAACGGGCAAATAACAACATACAATATTTTGCATTTCCCATTGTTTCCCTCTTTCTGTATTCTTTGCTCCTTTCTGTTATTGCTTTTACAAATCCTATCAGAAAAAGAAAACAAAAAGTAAGTCTGATATCCACTATTAAAATAAGTATTACTAAAAATGTTAGGAAAGTTTACTCATGTTATGGAAGTTTTTTGTTTGAGGTACAAGCAGAGAAGTTTAGTAGAAGAAAATGGGTTTCTATTTGCTTCATTTTATTGATATATCTATATCTCTGTTAACTATGCTTTTTCCTTCTACACATTTAAATTTAGGTCTTATTCTTTAAGAAGGACTCATACATGGTAGAAATTGTATAACCTCTCAAAAATTCTCCACCCTACAATTTTTCACATTTTATAAAGCCACACCAAAAACATCCAACAGCATGTCCAACAGGGGCCTGGGTTCAGGTCTAGATGTGACCAGTTCTAGATGTGACCAGTTGGGCAACTACATTAGTTTACTGGGACAGCCACCACAAAAGTATCACAGACTGGCTTAACCCAATAGTAATTTATTGTCTCAAAGTTCCAGAACTGACTACTGTAAAATATTATCCCTAAATAAGGTCACATTCTGAGGGACCAGTACTTAGTAAGAATTTGAGGAGAACATAATCCTATGTATAAAATCACCTCTGAATTTAAAATTCTGGACTCCATTATCTCTACTATTCTAGAGTTAACCCTTCATAGGTCTAGAAATCCAAGACCCCTGATGTTCAATCAATGATTATTGACTGGTCAAATTCCCAACTCCAATCTATTTCAAAGATATAGGATTTCACATTCCTAAGCCTGTACTGAGAAGATAGACCAAACTTTAGGGAAATCACATTAGCAGTCCAATTTTACTGTCTTGAATTGCCAAGGTTATTGTATAGAGTCTTTGAGCAACAGTAAATTCTTTTTTAAGAATTTACTATTCTCCATTACCTAGGCTAGAGTTTTCTTTTCTGAAGGAGCAAAGGTCTGTTCTTAAGACTACAGGCTGCACCTATCACGGTGCTGAAGAACTTGACATCCCCAGCTGTAAATAACAAGACGTATGAGATGGAATCCTAACAAAGGTTGGTCTAAAATCAAATCCAAGCTTTTATCTAAAAGGCATCAGCATTCTGTCTCAATCCCGAGTCCAAAATAAGCCTTCGATTGAAATCAGTTGGTTTAAAAAAAAATTACCTTTCATTATCATGCATTTCCTAATTTTTCTTCCATATTGAGAGTGACAATTTCCATTTGTGATGATCAGCCACAACATAGATGCAAATACGCTAGGTAAAATTAGGTGTATCAGAGCGACTGTCTTATGAAAGACTATTTTACATCCTAACCCAGCAAGCAGAGAATTACTCCTGCTCTATGTACTATATGCAAATGCTCAGATTATAGCTAATTATATTGTTGCAAAGCAGAGCCAAGAAACTGCTACAATACTCCCAGCCTCCTTGGGGAACACGCCATGAAAGAACTTTTTTTTTCTCCTTTGTAAATTACACTATGATATAATTGGGTCTCACTATTCGTCTAACACTGCGCTCAGGGATAGCGTAAGAGAAACGAACAATGTCTTACTAAGTCCCTGTTAAGATCATTAAATGTAGATCACAACACTCTAGCAGGCTTCCAAATCTTAATGTGTCACAGTAACAAAACTGGGGAAAGAAAAAAGTGACAAGTTGCGTCACATTATTTTTCTCTTACAATGGAATTTAAGGTAATAAAGTGTTAATGAATTCGGCCCCGTATAGTTGGCATTGTGAGAGAACTTTTTTCTTATTTTTTACCACATTGTAGGAAAAATTGTCATATTCTGTTAGGCAGCTGCTTAGAGAAAAGCTTTGACAGTGTATAATTGACTCTATTTTTACTGCATTTTCATGCAGCATTGTTAGGATTATACACTGTACTGAGTTCTGCTTTTTAGTTTTACACACTAAGAAAATTTCTCCTTGGATGATTTTTCACTGAAGATGAGCTAGAGCCAAGCTAACTAGTCAAAAATGACACATCCCCAGCTTCTCCTCTTAGACACCTTGGTGGGACTGACTTGAATTATGTGATGTTTTCAGGGCAAAGGGACCTGTGAAATTAACCCCTCCATCCCCCAAACGGAGGCATACATAAAGGTATTTCTGAAATTATGTACACACAGCCACCAGAATGGTCACAGAGGTTTATTCTGGGAGATGAGGTTTGCAGAATTTGTGTGTGATTTTTCCTTTCTAGCTTTCTGTTTTGTTTTTGCAATTTGTCCTTTTTTGTTTCTTTCTTTGTGTCAACAGCATCATTTCCCCTAGAACATGGGCTGGGTGTTTTTAATGTCAGCTCTTCCAACTCATGTCACAGTGCTCCTTTCCTTCTATCTTACTCAGTGAGTAGGTGTTGGAGACACACTTGACCACTTTATAGCTATGATTTTGTGCATCTTAAAACTTACTTTTATTCTACTTCCGATTCATATCAATGTGTCATAGGTTCTAAGAAAATATCCCATTTCTCTCCCTCCTTCTTACGTCTGATTGTAAAGTTGCAGTATCTCCATATGGTTGAAATAGCATTAATAGTGGAGCTATTTAACAACCAATGTGATAGGGGACACACCCATAAGAAAAGATAATAGCTGCAAACAACCTATGCTTCCTTGTTGGACACTGACAGTAGTTAAAATCATTGCCTTCTAGGGTCAGAGAGATTTGGATAGTAGTCCGGGCTGCATCGCACACTGACCAAGTTATCAGAAGCATATCTTGGAGCTCTTTGAAGTGGCACCATCTTCTAGGGTATTGTAAAAGTTAAAGGGGAAAATGTATTTCTGAAGCACTTAGCAACACGTCCCACACAGTGCACGTTCAGTAAGTGATCACTGTAGCTCTTATGATGCAGCCTGGACAAAGACCCAGTGCATTAATTTTTGTAACAAAAAGAGGCACTAAAACTCTGTCTTGACAAACTGTAAATGGATTCTCTGACTCTCACCCCCAACACCAACTGTACACCTTCCCCCGTCTCTTCATAAGTTTTCCATAAACTTGTCACTGCTTCCACATGAGTGTAGCAAAATGGGAACTTTATTTTCAAATATATGTGTCAATGTCACAATATGACATATGCATCATTGCTGAGCCCATCACATATGCAAACACCCATGCACATGTGCAGGCACACATATCTTCATATGTGTAAGACAAATGTACAGTGTGTGTCTGTGTTATTCTGTGGATCTTCAAGAAAAGAAATAAACTATTTCTCTGTGTAAAGGTGATCATGTGTGGAAGCAAGATGTATGATAAATTATTTTATGAGAGATTTTTACTTTTATGATAGATTAACAGCTATAGCTTACATATAGCACTGTTGCATGCTCTTTGTGTATAGGAAATGATTTACTCTTCCAAGAGAGGCGGGATTATAATACTTGTACAAGTGAAAGGGCTGATGTACAGAAAGGTGAAACGATTTGCCCAAGGTCACAGAAGATGAGAAGTGAAGGTGGAGTTCAAACCCAATGGTCTGACTTCAGAGAATATACTTTTATTTTCTGTCTATTAGGATCTGACATGTACCATTTATTGACTATTACTTCTGTGTCAGGAACTCTGTGTTTATGGCATCTCATTTACCCATCTCTGCTCAATATTATCGAACTAGTAAAGGAAAAAAAAACCAGCTCCAAACCTAGGCCTAACTGGTTCCAAATCCTCCAGAATATGTCTAGTCATAAGTGAATGGCAAACTTTGCAGAAGACTCGAGGAGACCCAACTAAAGCACTGGTTCCTCAGATAGGTTTGAATCCACACATGTCCACAGTTATCCTATCTTGATGGGAGCCCATGAAACACCTAACACCTGAATCTCAAGAGTTTTGTGTCCTTGGCTTCTGTAACTGTCGTATGACTTACTTGAAACTCACCGATGAAAACTCGAGTCATGTGGGAGCCAGCCTCCATCCTGTCCCTCCCCTCCCATACCCCTAACATTTGGCACAGAATTAGCATTTTCCCATAGTGGGAGGATTTCATGTGAAATCTAAAGAACTGAGGTATCACAGAAAAAGATCTGGAAACTCTTAGTACCCCCAATTCTCACCCTTTGTTCATGCTTCAGTGATCTCTTTAGTAAGACAGAACATTGTCACTTTGCATTAACAGCAAAACTCAAGAGCAGCAGAGACAATGTCATCCTCACAATGACTTCAAGTGAAACGAGCACAGTTAGGAGACACCGTGGGCTCAATTTTCGTGGTAATTTTATTAAAGGACTCATCTGGCCAGAGCATGATTATGTGACTTTACTTTATAGGTTTGCTAATAATCATATCCAATTCTCTGTTAAAAGCCCCTGGCTAATGCTGTGCCCTTGGTACAGCATCTCGTTAGTTCTTCAAAGTGGTCTTCCTATCTCTGCCTACGACACTCCCTTTCATTCTGTCTGTGACAAAAGCAAAAAGCTGCATGATCACCAGATTGATTTCCTTTTCCTTCTGCCATACTGTAGCAAATGGAAAATATTGGCAGATCTTTGCAATTTGGTAGGGCCATATAAGTGGATCCTAGCCATTGGAATGTGGGCTGTCACCATCAGGCAACCAGGTGACCCACAAAAATACCCCACTTATGACCATTCATCCTCTTATTTCACAGTGAGCATATATTGATGTTGGGAAAAGAACACAAAACAGAAGATCCCAGGTTCAGAAGAAAGCATCATTGACTTTGAAGACAAAAAATAACAAAACTTTTTATGGAATTAATGTCCTTGATATTTAGGGTGCTTTCAGATTAACTTCCTTTAATTTTACCTCCATCATGATAGATGAGTTAATTTTAAATTTAGTGCCAATCTGATCATTTCCAGAATTTACCAGGTATTTTCTGTTCTCCAAGGCTTCTCCCAGGAGAGGTCATTTGAATCAAGACATAAATTTATCCATTCACTAATTTTACAAAGACTTCTAGAGCATGTAATATGTATTACTCACTGTGCTAAGAGCAAGAAATTAATGGATGTTTGCTGAGTGAACTAACATAAAAATTTACCATAAAATCCAATTGTTTTGCTTGGCATTAATAACAGCTTCCCCGTACCTTCAGAGAAAAAGGGATGAAGACAAAGAGAAGGGAGGAAAAGAGACACAATGTTAGTGTCTTCATCTGCTCTCGATCCTATAGAAAAATGATACAAAGGGCAATTTATAAATAACAGAAATTTATCGTTCACAGTTCTGGAGGCTGGGGAGTCCAAGATCAAGGTGCCAGCATACTCGACATCTGGTAAGGGCTCCATCTCTGATTCAAAGATGAACTTACCTGTTGAGTTTCCACATGGAAGAGTGGAACTCATAACCCAACTTCTCAAATGTCCTGCCTTTCAATATCATCACCTTGGGGCTAAGGTTCAATATATGAATTGTGGGGAGACATAGTCAGATGACAGTATCCCACTCCTGCTCCCTTTAATTCATACCCTCACCTACAAAATTCACTCATTCTATCCCCAAAATCCCCCAAATCCTTAACTCACTCCAACATCAACTTTAAAGTCCAAGTCAAAGTCCCATGAACCTCTCAAATCATCCCAGATATGGGTAAGACTTAAGGTGTGATTTATCCTAAGGTTCATTTTCCTTATGAGCGTGCAAAATCAAAGTTAAATATTTCAAAAATGTAATCATGGGACAGGCATAGAATAGGAATTCCTATTCCAAAATGGAGGAAAAGAAAGAAGAATAGATAGAAAGAAAGAAGGAGAACTAGGAAGGAAGAAGTAAGTAGTCTCAAGCAAGTCCTGGAGGAGAGACTGGATCTCCCTAAGAGAAGCCTTAATGCCACAGCTGTGCTGGGCACAGCTCACACAGCAGCTGGCAAGGGCTAAGCTGGGGTTTGGTGCCTGTGGTTCTCTTAGGCTGGCACTACATGCTGGTGGCTCTGCAGGTTTGGGTTTCAGAGTGGTACCAAACCACCTGCCCCTACTATTACTTTTACTCTCTCATACTCTCTTTATAATTTCCAAGATTTTGTATATGCCATCTATCTTCCTGGAAAGTCTGTCTTATCCTTACTTTTTATCCAGTTAATTTTTCATCTTTGTAGACTCGGCTTAGTATTTCTTAGTATTTCTTCTTTTGATAAGCTTTATATAATCTCTCAGCAACACTCAAAGCCAGATAATGCTTTGTTATGGAGACTATCCTGTGTGTTGTAGGGTATTTAACAGCATCAGCAACCTAAACCCTCTAAACACCAGTAGCAAATCCTCATTCTAGATGTGACAACCAAATATGTCACCACAACTCATCAAATATCCCCTGAGAAGCAAAATTACCTACCGTTGGGGACCACTGCTCTGAATGCTAAATGATAGTCAATCTCTATGTCCTTGTAAGACAGAAAATGACTTTGATCCTAGTTCACCATTTTAACATTCATTACAACAGGTTATAATGGCCAGCTTCCCCCATTATACTGTAAAATCATGAAGGAAAGAATCTACATCAGCCTACTGCATATGCCTGATACATAGAAAATTTTCAATAAATAAGAATGAATGAACATATGAACCATAGTAATACCTTTAGGAGTACAATCTATGCACCTCATCCTCCCAGTCTGAACTGACCTGAGCTATCCATTCTTCTTTGTTCAGGTTCTCTTTCTGGTGGTCCTGAGAAGTTACATTTCCATGATCGCAAGTTGCCTCTGTTCTAGTTGAGACCTACGTCTTCTATCAGTATTCCAGTCACCAAAAGAGTCAAATGTTTGATTTCTTTATAGGACTTAATATTAAATTTAAATTCTCACTTTAAAGCTTTGGTCATCATCCCAGATTCATAATGGCAGAGTGTGCCTCCTCAAACTTCAAGTCCTTGAGGAAAGTTGCCTATTGCACTAATTTCAGCACTGTCTTTTGCATGCACAGATGCATATGGTATGTCAGCAGAGCAGTATTTGCTGAGGATATGGCAAACATGTGCCATTCTACACTCCGTGAAGGCAAGGGATCTGTTTATTCATCAGTGAACTACCAAGCTCTTAACATGATGAATGAATGAATGAGTAGGTATGAGAAGGAAGCACTGTTCTGTTCCACATACGTGTTTCATTTAACTTTCATAGAAAGCCTATGGGTACTCAAAGTAATCAACAATTGTTACTAAATCAGACAACTAAGAAATGATCACCAAGGGACAAACAGGTCAACCTGGTTCCAAATTCCATACTTTAAACATTTGTTCAGTGAATTCCACTGAACAGAATTGCACCTTCTTGCTTTGATAACTGATCACACTGGTGAGAACTAAAGTCCCTAGTGACTTCAGGGATCCACCCTACAAAGGTCCCACTGGGCTTCAGGTACTTCCAATACTTGACTAGAGAATAACAAGTCTCTCCTGAAGAGTATTTTTATCTCTGGCTTCTGCAAGGTTCAACCACCCACACAGGGAGCAGAGGAAGCATCACTTGGAGAGGGAAGTCTACAAGCTTCATTTGTCTGAAAAGGAAAACAAGACAGAGTGACAGTTTGGATTGAGGTCAGAGGAGAAAGAATAGAAGCTGACGGCCCTGCAGAAGACCCCACTCTAACCTCTGCAGACTGTCCCACTAAAGGGATTTGTGCTAATTTTGTACTGCCCTAAGAAGCTAACAGAATAAAAAACATGCATTGAGAATGCATAATAATTAAGGGTTCTTTAAAGTTAGCACTGAGAAGGCAGACAGAAGGGAGTAAAGGAAACAAGGTAAGGAGGGAAAGAATGAAGGAAGGGAAAAAAGAAGGGAGGGGAGCATAGAGCTTAGTCCCTGTATCCTATAAAGTTCAAGGACAATAATTTCCTGTGAGGCTGCTAAGTGCTTACCACAGAGTAGCTATTATTATAGTGGTTGGTGGGCCAGCTCTAAAGTCTCTTCATTCCAGGAGCCCCAGCCTCTCCCTCAGAAATCTCCCAAGTTCCGTGCTTGCCTTCTTTGTAGTGATCTTGCCATCTCACCTCCATTGCCCTTCAATGCTGTCTCTTCAATCTTTCCACCTCACCAATTCAAAATACTTTCCTAACACATGACAATAAAGTGCAAATAGCAGAAATCAAGTCCCAAGTTTCTGTCAAAACATCTAATCATAAAACTGCCAAAGTCAAATGCAGGCAGTCTGGTGGTTAAAATTCCCTATCACAACCATGAACACTTGACCCTGAGCTACAGTCAGTGATTGATAAATGACATCAGGAAACATGATTGCACTTAGCGAGGCAGTCTTCCTAGAAATGCTTCCTGAAACTGGCTTCTCCTGGGACTCCAGTGGTTTCCCATCTCCACTAGAGACTGGGTAAGCTTGGTGTGACGGTTTAGATCAAGAAGGTCACAAAAAGCCTCATTTGTTCATTATCCAGGGTTTCTGGAAACTGTTTGAAGTAAGAGGGTGACATAACTGATTTGCTGTTAGGAGGTAGGGTTTGACTGGAAGAGGTGGAAGGGTTTAATCTCTCCCTGGCTCCTTCCTTCTGTTTCCTGGCTACCATGATGTAACCAGCTTTCCTTTCTCCAGGCCCTTCCACCATGCCATTTCTGCATCTAAGGCTGCAGAACATTGACTCAAACTGAGCCAAAGGAAACCTCTCCTCCTTCAAATTGTAGATGCCAGGCATTTTGTCACAGTGACGAAGTGACGAATTCACCCAAGTTCAGCATGACTGTTGCAGCAAAACTCTGCTATGCATAACCAAATATTCTCCTTCATCACTGGTTGCCCAACAAATATGTAATCCTGGCTTATTATCAGATACTCATTCAGATAATGCTTTGTATGGTATTACCTACCATGTATTAGGTAATTTCATATATGCACTTGTAAACCATGTACATATCTATATAGCTGCATATGATTATCAGGACATATGGATAACATACACATACACTTTACATATGGAAGCACATATACGAATACATACAAATATACACAAAAACGTAATATAACATATGAATGTATGTAATCATACAAAATCATGCATGTTACATTAGAGTCATGGTGCAAGTGACAGAAATGCAACTCATTGGCTTCACTTACAGGAGGCATTTATTTCTAAAAGAATCTAGGTGAAGGACAATAGGGCTGGAGATAACACTAGGATGTAGTTGGGCCACGGAAACAATCGAGTTCAAAACCATGGACCTCATCAGCTGTTCAGGGTCCACTTTGATCTCTACTTCTATCTGATATATAGGTACCGACATAGATCCAGGTATAGATATATTCTCCAAATGGGAGAAAATATGGTCTTTTTCTGTGTATGGGAAACACAGCCACACATCCTGATCTCTAGCCACAGATTATGCTAGAGTTTACCTCAGATGTTTTCTGGTTACAAGATTAAAAAAAAAAAAGACAGGCACAATTAATTCCATTACCCACATGTTTTAGTCAGTTTAGGATAGGTTATGCTGCAGTAACAACAAAAGCTCAACATTTCTACTGCCTACTCCCATAAAGCTTATTTCTCACTTATGTTACATAGTTAGCATGAGCTAGTTGTAGCTGTACCTCATGCCATCTCTTTTCTGGGACCCAGGAGGACAGAAAAGCCTTTATCTGAATTTTTCTCTGAATATCACAAATCTCAGAGAAGAAAAGAAGAGTTGGCAGTCCATG
>PVJX010027817.1:0-23492 GCA_004027295.1 Dolichotis patagonum
GTTCTGCTGGGAGTGGTGGTACACACCTATAATGCAAGCTACTCTAGAGGCTGAGGCAGGAGGGTGGCAAGTTTGCATCCAACCTGGGCAACTTTGTAAGACTGTCTCAAAATAAAAATAAAAGCCAGTCATGATGGTCCACACCTGTGATCCCAGCACCCTGGGAGGCTGAGGCAGGATGACCGTGTGTTCAAGGCCTGCACCAGCAATTTAACAACTTATCAAAACCTTGTCTCAAAAAATACGTATATATAAAAGGCTTGGGTTGTAGCTCCCTACATGCAAAGGTCCTGGGTTCAACCCCCAGTATGGGGAAGGAGGACTCTTTTGTGGTTGTTGTTGTCTATCAAGAAGATAGAAAAGAGACTGCCTCCCCCACAGAGCCATAGCCCTGGCCCCGCCCTGTTCCACCATGCCCACTTGGCCAGACAGCCTCCCCCGCAGGGCCTGAGCAGAGCCGCCTCTCTGGGCCGGAGTCCCTTCCTGCACCAGCCTCTTATGTGTCCCCTGTGCTCCACTGAAAGGAGGCCAGTGCCAGCTCTGCAGCTGGAGAGGGCCGGGACCTCCGCTCTGACCTCATCCCGGACACCTCGGCTCCCGGCCCGGGGGCGGCTTCCGCAGGGCTTAGCGGTGGATGCGGTACGCAGACGTCATCTCCGAGCAAGGCCTCCTTCTGCAGACACCGAGTGTGAAACCCACACTCAGCTGGGGTACAGCTGCCGTGGGCCTTGCTCTATAGCTGGGGAGAAGCGAGAGGGATGAAACAGCAGCTTCCCCTTGCACAGCTTCTAGTGAAGGATGGACTGAGACTGGGATCCATCTGGCCTACACCCCCTGCCCGTAAGGACTCTGCCTCCTTACAGCCGAGGGACTGGATGCATGGGTGGATGCCTGGATGGATAGATGATGGGTGGGGAGGACAGGTGGATGGATGCATAGACAAAGGGATGGATGCTTGTGTATATGGATGGATGGATGGGTGATTGGTTGGGTGAGTGACTGTGTGGATGAATGGATGGATGGATAGGTAGGTGAATGGGTGGGTAGGTGGATGAATAAGTGGACAGACAGGTGTATGACATCACAAGTGAGAACTCTAGCTCTGGGCTCTAACCTACAGCCTCGAGTGCCAGGGGGAGCACACTTCGTGCCCCATGTGGTCCTGGGTCAGGTGAGCTGTGGGAAGCCGCTGCCCAGGGTCTGTGTTATTTCTTCTCTTTGCAGCCCTGGGCAGCAAACTTGGGACGTTCCATCCCCAGCTGACTTTTATTCTGTGTTGAGGTGGGATCTCTAGGTGTTCCAGGCTGGTCTCAGACTTGCAATCCTCCTGCCTCAGCTTCCAGAGAAGCTGGGATTATGGCTGCATCTGTTCTCCTCGCCAGCAAGCGTGCTGCCTCTGGGAGTTGGGGTGCTCAGCTTGCATGGGGGGGAGTCTCTAAAAGCAATGAGGGCCTCTAGGTGAATGTTCAAGACGCACCCCATGAGTCACCACCACAATCGTTAGCTGGTGGGCGTCGGAGAGGCTGCCCAAGCCCAGGACCCCTCAGGGCTGCCTCAGGGAGGCAGATGAGGCCCCCACGCTACAGACCAAGGCCCAGCCTGGCCACTTCCGGGCACTGGCCATGATCCCTGTGACAAGCCAGCCTGGGTGATGATTATAATGATTATGACCCTTCTTGGTATCCCACTGTGACGAGAGTGGTCACACCACCCTCTCTCGGCCTTCCTGTGAGACTCAGGTCAGTGCCTCGCCCTCCCTGTGCCTCAGTTTCCCTCTGTGAAGTGAGAGCAGCTCACGCCCCTCGGTGCTCGCCTGGTATCCCCGGGAAACTGCAGTCACAGCTCCTGCAGCTGAGCCAGTGACCAGTCACAGCAGACAAGTGACCACGTGAGGACATGGGGGAGGAGGAGCTGGTTCCCAGCGCCGCTGCTGCAGAGGTGGAGAAGGGACAGGAGCATCCCAGGGTGACACGAGTTCCAGCCGGGACGGAGGAATCCCAGACAGATGACCCCACGGCGTGTTCTGTCCACGCACCGCTGCCCCATGGTGAACGAAATCATTATGCACCACACACAGACTCATTAAAATAAGTGAATAAATAATAACCTAATGATGCACTTCAGGCCCTGGAACCACAAGAACTGTGCAAATGTGAAACTAATAGGGGAGAAATGATACAGATCAGAGAGGAAACGAATGAGATCTAGAGGCGTCCAGGGGCGTGGAGGTGACACCTGTGATCCCAGCCCCGGACTCCAGGGCAGGGTCCACAGAAGGAGCCACGGGTCCCTAGCGACTGTTCTAGCTGCACAGCTGCTGGGGTGGCTGCCCTCGAGCCCAGCTCCCCGGGCCCAGCCTTGCTGGTTTCCGGGGTGGAGGAGGAGAGAGGAGACAGGAGACAGGAGACAGGAGAGGCTGGGGTCTCGGCAGAGCAAGGGTGCAGTCAGCGGGCTCCCAGCCCTGGCTCTGCCCGGCTCTCAGCAGCCCCCGGCCTTCCGGGTGCCCATGGTCCTGCGCGCTGTCTTGTGGATTTGCAGACAATCTATGCCCGGCACCCAGTGGCTCCTCAGCTGGAGTCGGTTTCCTTTTTCCTTCCCCTCAGAGTAAAGCGCACAATTCTTCTTCCAGACAAAATATTTACATCTTCGCAGCGGCCCTAGTCTCCAACTCTGGGCCACGTGGAGGGCCCGGTGGGGCCGGCCAGGGCCAGCTGGCTGTGTGCCAGTGCCCTGGACAGCCTCCCGGGTGGGGACACTGCCTGCTTCTGCCCCTCCTCCCTTCCCAAAGCCATACGAATTCCCCTGGGTGGAGCTCACGCCCTAACCTGGTGCCGAAGGACCGAGGGTTCCTGGGGTGTGTATGGCAGGCGGAGCCAGCCTGGCAGGGTCACGGGTGGGTGCTCAAGGAAGCGAGGAACACGCTGCTCCGCGGCTTCCTGACGCCCAGATAAATCACCCACATCATTCAAATGACAAACGCTGGGGCTGGCATGGGCCCGGGGCAGGCGGCACGCACTCGGCTCTGCCCTGGGGACACCCTGGGGTCCTGGGTCTCCGGAGTAGGGGAACCCGTCCAGGCTCCTCCTCATGCTCCTGTCCCCCCAGATCTGGCACACGGTGGTCTTGCTCGAGGGCTTTGCTGCCTCTTTCACTCCCAGTAAGACTTTGGATTTGAGGACCGGGGTTCTCTGAGGGGCCACATACTAATCGGGCCTTGGAATCTTTGCCACGGTCTGTCTGTGCACATTCTGTAAAAGCCAGTTTCTTGTTTTTTTTTTTTTTTTTTTTTTTGAGGTTTTTTTCTTTTTTAAGACCGGGTCTGCTATGTAGTTCAGGATGGCCTTGAACTTACAGAAATCCTCCTGCTTCAGCCTCCCAAGTCCTAGAATTACAGCTGGCTTCTCACTGTGCTCTAACAGAATCCGAGAGTAACCGTCTCTTTAATGTCACCTGTGTAGCCCACGCATGCTGGGTGCGTGGCTGGAGACCCTTTCACATGGCACCATGATCCTCATCTTATGAACAAGGAAACAGAGGCCTCAGAGGCCCCACCAGGAGCCTGAGCCTGGCTTCCCCCCATCCTGGTCTTTCAGCTTCACAGCGCTGCCTCTGCAGGAGCCCAGCTCTGGCTGCAGGTAGGGGAGGTACAGCTGAGGACGGGGACAGGGTGTGTGCACTGCGGGAAAGTGCACAGAGATGTGACCCAGTGGTCATCCGGGCCACAAGCTCTTTGGGTTACACTGTGGGCAAAGAGGCGAGGCCGGGGCTCCCTAGAGCCAGAGCCCTGCACCTCAGAGCAGCTCTGAGCGAGTGGTCTCTAAGGTGGCCCTGGCCCTGTCTGCAGCCTGCCGGCTTCAGTGCAGCATCATGGAGACGGAGCGGAGACTGGGAGGCTGGGTCCTCTGCTGAGCCCACACCCACAGCCGGGTGTCCTGCCTCTCCGGGAAGGAGCAGGGGCTGGGACAAACAGAACGGGAACAAACAGGAAGAGCAGGAATAACCAGCACTGGGCGCAGAAGGCCAGCGCACGCTGGCAGGTGGCCTGCGTGGGGCTTCCCCTCCCAAGCTGCTTTTCCATCGGATTCTCCGGGGCCGGAGATGGGGCAACTGTGTTCTGGCCTCACACCAGATGGATGTCCCGGGTCACAGGGTGTCAAGGACTGGAGAGTCCCCTGGAGGAGGCAGTGCAGTCCCCATGGGTCTGCAGGGCCTGGCGGTGCACACCTGTAATTCCAGCACCGCGGCAGGCTGAGGCAGGAGCATCACAAGGTTGAGCCAGCCTGGGTAACTTAGCGACTTATCAAGACTCTGTCTCAAAATTAAAAAATAAAACTAACAAGCTAGCCGTGGAGCTCAGTGGGACGGCCCCGGCTTCCAGGTACGAAAAGAAAAAGAGAAACGGGCAGGGCTGGCTCTCAGAGGGCACTTCGTGAATAGACAGTGATGATCACGGAGCGGTCAGCTGGCCTCAGCCCTGCCGGTCAGCCGTGGCAGCCCCTGTGCCTCAGTTTCCCAGCTGCTATGTGGGCCTCATGCTGATAAAGTAGTGGCAGAGTACACACGGTGCCCCCCTTGCGATCAGCTGGCACGGATCCCGCCCAGCCCGTAAGATGGTCACGTTCCTTTTACTCCGTCCCCTCCAGGGGACGGGCAGCCCCTGCCCAGAGCCAGGCCTCGCCTTCCACCTTCGGAGAAGTCACTGTGCCATGAGGAAAGCCTGCGGAAGCCGGCTCTGAGGGAGCCGTGAAACCCCACCAGGCTGACCACACAGGCTGGTCCCTGCTGTTCTGTTAGAGGACAGTCCCGGCAGGGACAGTCACAGCACTGCACAGACGGGTGCTGGCCGTGGCCCAGCCCAGCCCTGTCCTGCAGCAGCGGACATGGAGACCTGGGGCTTCCTGTGCTGCAGCTCTGCACTCTGTCTCCTTTGCTGCCCCCTGGGGACCCTTCAGGACCAGCCTAGGAGAGCTGGGGAGGAAGGGGCCGTTTTGGGGAGCAGCTACACCCCTTCCCCATGCCTGGGGTGGGCGTGGGGTACCAGGGGCCCAAGGGACCCTCAGGGGGCTCTCCAGTTCAGCGGGTCCACAAGTGTCCTCTGAACGGCAGGGTGGGCGGGAGGCTGGGGGCTGGGTATCCGCTCTCCTTTCTGGCTGACACAGCTGCCTACGGGGGCTGCTGGCTTCCTGTGACCTCCACGGAGAAGGACCCATTGCTGCTGGCTGAGCAGCCAGGGGATCCCATGGGAAGACTGAGTCACCTGGGCCAGCACTGTGCCGGCAGCAGGCTTGCAGCAAGCTGGTCATTAGTGATACAGGAAGGGGCCGATCCTCACCGTCCCCTGGAGGTGCTGGCCAGGACTGGCCAGCTGTCCCTGGAGGGTGAGGGGAGGAGAAAGGCGGGGTCCTCGGCCCAGGCCACTCTGTCTGGGATGCTCCTGCTGTGGAAGCTGCCCCTCAGGAAGGACTTGTCCCACGGGGCTGTCCGTCATCACCTGGCCTTGTGTTTCGGCGTGGTCAGGACCCTGCTGGCTGGTGTCACAGAGTCCTGGTTGTCCCACAGTGATAGCTGATCCTATGCCCACACCCCGCCTGCTACAAGGATCTCTGCGTGCAGGGGTCTGGCCACATCAAGGAAGTGTCCATTACGCGCCAGTGTCCATGCTGACGTCTGCACAATGGGCCTGGTGGCGGGCTGCTGCCCGGGGCGCTGGGAGGGAGGTGACAGCACAGACAGCTTGCCCTGATGTCAGCTACGTCAGGCATGGACGCTGACTACACAGCCCTGTCTCCTGCCCCACCTGCTCCCCAGGCCATCGGAGGACCTCAGACAGGATGGGAAGGTACGGAGGTAACTTACTTGCTTTTTGGTGACAAGGTCTCATGGACGTAGTCCCACCGTGAACCCCCTACATAGCCCAGGCTGGCCTTGAACTTGGGATCCTCTTGCCTCAGCCTCCCAAATGCTGGGATGTTTCTGCTGGGTCTTCTCTGTCAGGCTGGCTCTGTGCCAGGCCCCCGGAGGGGAGAAGCGAGGTTCTGAGAAAGGTGTGAGAGCCCCTCGCACCCCCTGCCACCTGATCCCTGAGGCGTCCGTGCCCCTGCCAGCACCTGAAGGAACTGGCTGAGCTGGGTTCCAGAGAGTTTTCTGGGGAAGAGGGGGTCCAGGCGAGGTCACAGGGGACATGGAGCTGGGGTGGCAGATGGGGCGCACTGTTGCAGTGAGTCCTCCCCTGCCTTTATGGCACAGTGCACCCCCAAATACACACCTGAGCCACCCTCACCCTGCTTCTGTAGGTGAAATGGGCAGATTCCCGCTGAGAGGCTGGGAACAGGAAATGAGCACTGGGAGCTGGAAGTGACCTGTGGGCAGCACCTCCACCCCCAGTGGACAGGGCCGCCTGCCCGAGGGGTCAGGGCTGGGGCTTCTGAGGGGAGTCAGGAACATCATTGCTGCTGTTTGCTTCACGGGCTGTGCCCCAGAGCTGGGTTTGCTTCATAGTTAGATAAATGTTTGTACGGTTAACAAAATAACGCACGCATTCGAGTTTTTAAAAAGAACCTGAGGACAGCAGAGTGACTCCAAGGAGAGTGAGAAGTCCCTCACCCCCCGGGGGCCCCAGGCAGTGTCCTCCCTGGTTCTGGCCACACGCATTTGAGTGACATATTTCCCTGGATGGGATTTTACTTCTTCTCCTTTTTTTGTTTCTTCGTGTTAACAGGATCAAGCCCTTGGACGGAGCTTTCTCTCCAGATCCGCTTCACAATGTCAGCGCATCTGAAAATACCACCACTATGCTCAGAGTAAAAGACACCTGAAGCTGGGTGGGGTGGCGCACAGCTGTCATCCCAGCACTCCGGAGGCTGAGGCAGGAGGACTGCTGCGAGTTCGAAGCCAGCCGGGGCTACAACGTGCGCTCAAGGCCAGCCTGAGTCATAAAGTGAAACCCTGGCTCAAAAAACCAAACCAAACCAAACCAAAACAAAACACAAACAAACAAAAGCCAAAAGAATCAAGACGCCTGAGTATTGTAGCCAGGCTCCGTGGCCCAGGTCTGTCCCCCAGTGCTCAGGAGGCCAAGGCAAGAGGGCAGCCAGTTCCAGCTCAGCTTGGGCACCGTAGAGACCCCGTTTCAAAATTCACAACGTTTAAAAATGGGCCAGGGATGCACAGGTCCTGTGCTGAATTCCCAGCACCACAGAAACCAATGGGCAAACACCGCTAGGCCTCCTGGAAGGCGCTAACGCCGTCATTAGGTGTTGAGACACCTGGGTTCTGTTTCCATCCTGCTGGACGCTCCCCTGGTCCTCTCCTCACACAGCACCCAGGCAGGAAACCCCTTCCCTCACCAGGTTAAGGACACTGACTACCCTGGGTCCTACTCATGGTGTCAATGACAGAAAGTCCAACGCCAGCTTAAAAAAAATTTTTTTTTTAAATTTAAAAACAGCTGTGGCACTGGCGCAGGCCTGTGGTCCTAGCACTCAAGAGGCTGAGGCAGGAGGATTCCCAGGAGTTCAAGGCCAGCCTGAACTACATAGGGAGACCCTGCCTCAAAAATAAAAAATAAATAAATAAATGCAGAGTTTCAAAAATACAATTACCAGACTTAGAAAACCAGCAGGCCTGATCGCCCTCCAACCTTCTTCCCGCAGGAGGCTGACTACCTTCCGTTCTTCTGGTTGCCCTCTGGAGAATGTCACCCTGGTGCGTCCTTCATGGCCTCCTCAGCTGCAGGCGCCTCCGCTCTCCCCAGGGGACAGAGAAGAGCTCAGTCCCGCTCATTCCCTCCGCGCCGCCACCCTCCAGGGGGGCTGGGCTGTGCGTGTCACCGCGTGCGCTGCGTGACCCGGCCTCACCTGGCTTTCGTCCCTCGGGGGACCCAGGTTCCCCGGGATGGACAATCTCCCGCTCGCTGGGGCTTGGTCTCCTCCGGTCTCCCGGCAGACTTGCTGACGGAGTGTTTATTCCTCTCCAGACAGCCGAGCCCTGGGAATGGCCCGAGAGAGTGCGTGTGCCTGTGCGTGTGCATGCATGTATACACGTGCGTGTGCCTGCATGCGTGTGTCCCCCGAGATTCGGTCCCTTTATCCCTTATCCTCATCTTGGTGCCCTGTTTCCTGGATTTCATATCTCAGATTCACTCTTAATTTTAGACAAAGGATGCTGGGAGACATTTTTGCCTCTGTCTGTCTATCTATCTATCTATCTATCTATCGATCATCTATCTATCTATCTATCGATGTACTTGTTTTTCTGAGACAGGGTCTCACTGTGTAGCCAGGCTGGCCTCAAACTCGTGGCAATCCTCCTGCCTCAGCCTCCTGAGGGCTGGATGACAGGCATGCGCCACTCCCATCCTTTCTCCTCCTTCCTTTTAGGCCCTCCCACCGTGTTCTTTTATTTCACATGGCGACAGTCACATCTCAAATTCTCACCTGTGTGAGCAGCAGCTCTTGGGACTTCCCCACGTACAATTTCACAGCTGCACTTGCTCCAAGGAGGTGGGGCTTGGCTGGAGGTAGGGGACTGGGGCGTGACCTAAAGGGGCCCCGGCTCCTCCCCTCTGTCCTTCCTGGCCACTGTCCCTCTGCCGCCTGTTTCTGCCTTGGAGTTGGTGACCAAGGCTGAAACCACCAGCAGAATAAGCTCTGTCCTCTTTACGCTGTGGACTTTGGCTACTGTGTCCAGCAACAGGAGTGTGATGAAGGTGACAGCCACGTGCCCAACCTGGCCTTTTTCTGAGGGGCTCCTCATGTCCTTGAGCCCCAGAGAGCCCCTGCAGTTCTGTTTTGTTTGTTTGTTGTGCTGGGGATAAAAGTCAGGGCTTCCTGCGTGCCACACAGGTGCCCACTGCAGAGCTACATCCTCCGCCTTAAGGTTTTCTGGGTTTTTAATAAGCTGCCCTTGAACTTGTGATCTTCCTGCCTCAGCCTCCCGAGTAGCTGGAATCACCCACGTGTGCCTTTGCTTCCTGTCTTTGTTACTTTTCTTCCCTTCATTTTATCTTGTGAGGTGCAGGGTAAAAAATAGAGGTGTTAAGTGAACACGAGGTATCCCAGGACGAGGACAGGGCGAGTGACAACCCCCTCACATGTGCCTCCGCCTCCTCCTGGGGACCCTGATTTGCTCGCAGCGGTGCTGGGGCTTCTGGAGGCTGAGATGGAGCCTTGGTGTCGGGCGTAGCTGGCACGAGCCTGGCTTCATCCCGGGGCTGTGGAACAGGGAGGGGACGGGGACACTGTCCAGTGCAGGAGCTGGTATAGCTCAGCCTCCCAGCCTGCTCCCCAGGAGGACGTCATCCCCACCCTGATGTGTGGCCGGGGCGACCCTTTTCCCTGGGGCGAGGGCGAAGCCAGTCCATTTTCAGGTACAGATCTGCAGTCCCCGGGCAGAGGTGTGACCCACAGCTGAGGGCCACCCACCGGAAGCGCAGGATGGAGACGGGTTCCAAGTGCAGGACTCTTCCACTATTTTTTTGGTGCCTGGATCAAACTCACAGCCTCCTCGCATTTGCCAACCAGGCACTTACGCCGCTGAGCTAAACCCTCAGCCCTACTTTTCTTTAGGCTGCCCTCAGACTCAGGGTGATCCTCCTGCCTCAGCCTCCTGAGTGCTGGATTATAGACGTGCGCACCTCCACACCTGGTCCAGGGCTTTTCTATTTAACCCTGTCTCCTCCTCCGTCCTTCATTCCCTCAGCATCCCCAGGCGGGCATTGGGAATCAGCACTGGGCAAGCAATGAATTTAATAACGGCCTGGCTGAGACCCTTGTTTATGTTCCCATTTCCCTGCTCCAGCTGGGGATCAGGGGACAACCCTGCTCTGTCCAGCGCAGGTCACAGTGAGGCTCGGGGTCCCCAAGGATTACAGGGGCTGCTGTCCTAGGAGGCAGGAGGGGCTGGAGGGCTGGGCCAAAGGCAGCAGAAGCCACATTAACAATTAAGGCCCGTAACTGTTCCACCTTCACTGCATGAAATATTCAGGGACGGGGCGGGGGCCTGGGTAGGGATGGGTTTCATATCTCCGCTGGGGGCAGGTGCGGCCAGCGGGCAGCACTGCTGGGTGTAGCCACAAGGCCTGGTCCAGGGACGTGATGCCGGGGGCTCCCTGCAGACAGGGCTGGAGGTGTAAGACTACCTCGTGCCCCTGTGACTGTCCTGTAAGACCCACAACAGGTACACTGTATTTGCACAAGGGTGAAAGCAATCCAAAGAACACAGACTTTGCCAGTGAGGAAACCCGCGTGTTCTCCTTCTCTGTCCCCTAATTCACTCGGTCCCTCCCGTATGCAGCTGGACCTTGATTTCTCTGCTTTGGGTGTTTTGTCTTGCTTTTGGAGACAGCATCTTATGATGTAGTTCAGGCTGGCCTTGAAGTTACTATGTAACCCTGGCTGGCCTCAAATTTTTGATCCTCCTGCCTCAGCCTCCCAAGTACTGGGGTCATAGGTATATGCCTCCACACCCAGTTTATTTATTTATTTATTTTTTTGGTTTTTAAAACCAAGGAGAGAGGTGTTGCTTCCGTCAGAGGGTGGAGAGGCCAGGGATGCTGTAAGCACCCTACACTGCATAGGAGAGCACATCCCCTAAAGGACTTACTACATCCAGAATGGCCCTTGCTGAGGTTGAAAAGCTTGCACACAGCTGCTGGGGATTGAATCAAGCCACGTGTACCGACACATGGTGAGCAAAGTGTGCTGGGAGCCGGCACACCGAGCGTGGTACTCTTTAAAACACTAAGAGCACACACAATCCAACACGGTACCATAAGAGGGAAGAGACACGGGAGTCAGCACACAGGAGCCATTAGCACGCACCTGGTGGCCCCGGGGCCCAGGAGGGCTGGGCAGGAGCCAGGCCTGGTCACAGGGACCCTGAAGCCGAGGCAGTGATTCCTCTGGCTGGGACGGGTTCCCCACTGCCTGCGGTACTGCCGTCCTCTGTGACACGAATCCCTGGATCCTATGAAGAATGGTTTTAAGTGCATCCAGGAGACAATGTGTCCTGCAAAGAGCCCTCCTGACTCAGTTTCCCTGGCTGTCTCCCGGGGGGTGATGGCTGTGGGGCGAGGAGCTGGGAGAGGTACAGAGAGCAGCACCTCCCAATCACTCACTTCATCGCCACGCCCTCTCTGCTCTGACCTCTGGCTCACCGGCCTTCCCAGACACTCAGTTCTCATCTGGCCAGCTCTCTCCTCGGCTCTCAGCCCCGCTACAGCTCCCCACGGCCTGGTAAACTTGAGGCGTGTGGCCAGCTTGGAGAGAGGCCCCTGGGGCTTTAGCTTCGCCACCTTTGTGCCAAAGCAGCCATTCTAGGGGCGCCCTGCCCTGTGCATTGCTGGTTTCCAGGGTGTGTGAACAAGCCCGCCTCTCTCTGGACCTCCAGCTGTGGCCCTGCCTGCAAATGCAGGAGCTAGTGCATGGAGGTGCCATCCCCAAAGGAAGGCACAGCCCAGAGCCACACCTACACACTCGGGGGCGCAGTCTGCTGGGAGTGAACCCTGGGTTTCCTGGATGGCCCTTGTTTCACTGGACCTCTGTGTTGGCCTCTGGAAAATGGGTACAAACACCTTGTTATCACATGTTCTGGTGCAGAGGATGGGGGAGGTTAGGGGACAGGAGGTGTAAAGAGACCAGCTGTGTCAAGGGCTGGGTATATCAGATGTGACCAATCAACACAGTGCTTCGCTTACTTATTTTTTTCACAGCTCTCCTCTGGCCCACAAGTGCCTGTGTCCACGTACTGAGCCCAGCTTTGCAGACTCCACCTCCGATCCTAGAAGGGCTGATGGTTCCCCCAAAGGCAGCCGCTACGGCCCTTCAGGGAGGGGCGTCTAGAATCCTGGGCACTGCCTGGTGCTGGGATGTGCTTGGGCATCCTCATGGTTGCTGTGGTTACCTCTCGAGTCCTGGGGAAAGGACCGTGAGACCAAACTCACAAAGCATCCTCCACCCAGCCCCACCATCTGACCCCTTCCTGGCTCCATGCCCAGGCACCTGCCTGGGTCTCTACACGACTTCACCTTCCTCAGCTGGGCCTTTGCTTGGGCTGTCTCCTCCTCCTCCTCCACCTGCCCCACTCCCCATTCGGCCTTCAAGATGTGTCCCCTCCAGGTCACCATCCGCAGGGCCTGGGGAGTTCCCACGATGACATGTGTTGTACCGGTCACTAACTGTGAGGTGCTGCCTATTACCATATTATGCTGTGCGTTGGGCAGACAGATAAGGGCAAGTGACCATGGGCAAGGCCTTTGTCTCTGGGGCTCAGTTTCCTCATCTTCCAAACGAGGGCCTGGGACTCAGTCGTGCATTGAGGGGTGAAGCATTTGCTGGGCCAGTAGCAACTGGGGTCAACTCGGGATTCTGAGCTCAGGGCCAGCCAGAGAGGGTGAGTGTGCCCTGGGCCCTCAGGGTGGCAGGACTGTCCTCTTGTGTGACCGCCTCTCTGCTCTGATCGCCACACATTTTGTCTGCTGTGACTGTATACCAGTTCGCAGCCCCAGCGGTGCAGCCTCAGTGGCCTCGAGAAACATTCACGAGGCCCTAAGCAGACCCCCATCCTGGGAGATCCAGGGTGTGGGGGGCATTGGCCTCTGGTTTTTAAGACCTATCGCTACTGTCCTCCTAAGCATCCTGAGAATTACCTCACTGGAGCTCCGTGATTTGGTTTTATCATTTCCATGCCAAAGCACAGTTCCTTATAACCAAGGGGCCAAAAATAGTGTCATGTGACAGCTGGGATCTAGGCTGAGCTGGACCCCGGGGGTTCTGGGGAACATAGCACCCCCGGGGGTGAGCTGAGGTCCAGGGGTCCCTAGGGAGGAGCGTTGGCTGGGATGTCTCTCTTGCTTCAGGATTCAGGGTCAGCCCTGGGCCCCTCATCTTCTGCCCCAGGATGTCCAGCTGTGTGTGTGGGGGGAGCCCCTCAGCCCCTGGTAACTCCACTTCATCTTGGATGCACCCAGAGAATGTTAGCAAGGCCCCAGGGTGTCAGCAGAGGGTCTTTGGGTCTGCAGTCTGCAGATGGTGCAAATAGACCCTGTCTAGTGAAGCGGTCATCTTGGTGGAGGGACACAGGCAGGCCACCACCTGGACGAGGCCGATGGGGAGAGGGGTCTCCAGCCAGCCTGGGTGTGCCCTGCCGTCTCCCCACGCTCTCCTGACTACCTTCGTGGGTGAGTGGGGAGACACTGAATCTGGACCTCTTTGTGTGACCCCAACCCTAACCCACAGCCATGCTGCTCCTGCCTAACCCACGGCTTTTCCCAGCTGCCCAGGATCACAGCCGCTGCCCCTGCCCTCATCTCACCTCTCCCCAGTCCACACAGCCCCCCTGGCTTCCTCACACTGGCCACGCGGGGCCAACGCGGTCGCCTCCCCCGGGAATGCCCTTCCCCAGGACCTCTTGCCTGGTCACTTACATCTCTGGTCCCTGCCCTCCCTAACCGCTGATACCGAAGGCAGCTGACGTTCACTTTTTGTGACAGCGGCCTGCCTCAATTCCCGGCACAGCACTTAGGCCAGCCTCCCTATCTAGTCTATTATCTTTTCCTCTTCCTCCTTCCAGAATGCTAAGTACTCCCCAGAGGCCTGTGGCCTCCTGCCGGGTCGTGTCCCCCGCGGAATGCCCCAGGCTGGGGAGCCAGTAGGGCTGGAACAGGCCTGGAAGAGCAGATGCCCAGGCACACACAGTTGTCCGGGGCAGGTCGTGCAATTGTCATCGAGGACATCAGCTGCTGTGCGGTGCGCGCTTCGAGCCTTGGGCAGCTCACGGGGGCGCGCGCGGGGGTTCTCATTTCCTCGCGGATGTAGGGGGCCAGTTCCTCGGTCAGCTCGCAGCATGAGCGCGGTACATGCACTTTGAAGGGCTCTTGGATAACGAGACTTACTGGCCGTGGGGAGACCCCGTGCCCAGCACGGCTGCCGGGGTGGGGAGTGGCCCTAAGCGGCCGGCTGGGTGCCCCGGACCTCAGGGGTTTGCGCCAGGCGTATGTCAGATTCTCCTCGCATCCGGGGAATGTGGTAGTGCAGCTGGGACCTGCACCCGCTCCAGGCGAGGGCAGGGCCCCAGCGCCCGAGACCCAGCGAGGTCGGGGAGATGGTCCAGGTTGGACTCCGGCCCGGCTGGCGAGGCCCTGGGCTCCCGCGCGCGGACGCCGGATCTGCAGTCCCGGACCAGCAGGGGAAGCGCTGAGTCGCCGCGCGCCCGGGCGGGGAAGCAGGGCGCAGAGAGGGCGGAGGGGCCTGGGGGCAGGAGAGGGACAAAGAGCGTCCTGCCCGACCCCGCGTCCGAGTCCTATTGTTCGTCGCAGTTCCGAATGCGCCAAACTCTGGCGTCCCCAGGAGGGAGCCGGGAGCTGTCGCGCGGACCCTGGGTATTTGTTTATTAGGACGAGAAGTGGGGGGAGGGACGTGGGCCGGGTGGGGGCTCCTGCCTAGGCCAACGTCGCCTTTAAGGGGAGCCCGGCCCTACCTTTCCACCCCCGCCTCCCGCAGCCCTACCTGCATTTTAAACGCGCCCTGGAGCCCTGGGATTGGCCGAGGCCGAGTCCTTCGGGCTCAGAAACTCGAACCGCCGGGAGGGGGTTGGGGCCCAGCGCGCGGACTGAACCATCGTGCGGCGCCCCCGCGCGGCCCCGCCCCCCAGCACACCCCCGGAGCCGGCCAATCGCGCGCGCGAGGGGGCGGGACCGTGGCGGGAGCGCACCACTGGCCGGGCGCCGAGAGGGCGGGCGGGCGCATCGTGCGGGGGAGCCCCGGCGCCTCCGCCTCCGCCTCCGCGCACCTCCCGCGCACCCTCCCACCGGGGGCGGGGCCGACGGCGCTCCCCGCCCCTCTCCTCCCGGGGTGGGCGGGGCAGCCAGGGCTCCGGGAGCGGGGCCGGGGGCGGCCTGCGCCTGCCTCGCCCGATCGCGGAGGGAGCCCCGGGCGCACCGCGGCCGCGCGCGCCAGCCCAGCCGCGGATCCCCGGCGGGGAGCGCGAGGGCGATGCGGCGGTGACGGTCGCGCCATGGCGAAGCCCCCGGCCACGGCTGTGGCGGCGGCGGCGGCGGCGGCGGCGGCGGCGGAGGAGCTGAGCCAGGTGCCGGACGAGGAGCTGCTGCGCTGGAGCAAGGAGGAGCTGGCGCGGCGGCTGCGGCGCGCCGAGGGCGAGAAGGTGGGCCTCATGCTGGAGCACGGCGGCCTGATGCGCGACGTGAACCGGCGGCTGCAGCAGCACCTCCTGGAGATCCGCGGCCTCAAGGACGTGAACCAGCGGCTGCAGGACGACAACCAGGAACTGCGCGAGCTCTGCTGCTTCCTCGACGACGACCGGCAGAAGGGGCGCAAGCTGGCTCGCGAGTGGCAGCGCTTCGGGCGCCACGCGGCCGGCGCGGTGTGGCACGAGGTGGCCCGCTCGCAGCAGAAGCTGCGGGAGCTCGAGGCGCGCCAGGAGGCCCTGCTGCGCGAGAACCTGGAGCTGAAGGAGCTGGTGCTGCTGTTAGACGAGGAGCGCGCGGCGCTGGCGGCGCCGGGGGGCGCCGGCGGCGCGGGCAGCGCGGGCGGCGGCGGGGGCGCGGGCTCCCGCAGCTCCATCGACAGCCAGGCCAGTCTGAGCGGGCCGCTGGCGGCGGCGGGGGGCTCGGGGGCCCGCGACGTGGGCGACGGCAGCAGCACGTCGAGCGCGGGCAGCGGAGGCAGCCCGGACCACCACCACCACGTGCCCCCCGCGCTGCTACCTCCAGGGCCGCACAAGGCCCCCGAAGGCAAGGCTGGGGCCACCCGCCGGTCCCTGGATGACCTGTCGGCCCCGCCGCACCACCGCAGCATCCCCAATGGCCTGCACGGTAAGGACCTCCTCCCCTTCTCCCACTGGGGTTCAGTGGGGGATCCCGCGTCCACCCACCCGGGCGCTGGGTCGTGGTTAGGGGTGGCGCGTGCCCCTGACCCGCCGAGAATCCGCAGCGGGGCGCAGCTCCAGAAAAGTTTGTCGCGGTGGAGTTGTAGGTGTTGGCGGCCGGCCCTGCGGGGCTGGCTGGGTGCGCCTCACCCCCGCCGGGAATCCTCAACCCCGCAGTAGGAAGTTCTTGTGGGAGAGGAAAGAATAAAAATCCTTGGGAGCAACTGAATTTCCCCTCCTTGGAGCAACAGGCGCTCCCCGCCCCACCCGGAGCCCAAGTGGTGTCCACGTGTGTGCGGTGAGTGGAATTCCGCCCGGCTTCCTCCTCGCCTTATCACTGCGGGCAGGAGCGCAGCGAGCTGGGCTTACTGGTTTCCTCTACGTTCTGCACTTAAGGGTTCGGGACATTTTTCAACAGAGGGGCTAAGGTTTCCCCAAGGGATAATGGAGGGCTTGGGATAGAGTCTGACTTTTCTCCTCTCCTGTGCCTCAGTTTCTGTATGTGCGCGCTGGCGCTGGTGATCCCCCGTCTGGGGTTTGATGTGGAGATAACATTGTGAAGGGGTTTGTAAATTGCTGATGGCAGAACAGGAAGTGCCGTGGTCATCTGGGGCCAGTGTGTGCGTGGTGTGTGGGAGGACTTTTGGCTTCAGGAAGGCTCGGCATTGTCTTCCACACCCACCTGGGTGTCTGCTGACCTTGTGCAGGAAGAGGGTGACACCAGCTGAGATCTGTGGGGGCGGGGGGGGGGGGAAGCCCAGCAGCCTGTCTGTCCCCTGGCCCCTGCCCTCTGTCCTCTGGTCAGTGGCTCTGCTCCCTGCTGCTCCTTCTCTCTACCTTATGGCAGACTTGGTTCTCAGTTCTGCTTGCCACTTCCTGGACTGCCTGCCTTACCTGTCTGGTTCTGCCCAGAAGACAGTCAGAGACAACACACCCGGGCCTTAAGTAATTGCTCTTCTCCGTGTGACAGCCCAGCCCTGGAGGGCTGCTGTCTCAGGCTTGGTGGCTGAGTGGCCTCAGTGGGTGTATTGGGGTGAAGGCAGGAGTGGGCTGTAGACCCACAGAGGTAGGGGGCAGTGCTGCAGTTTGTCCCTTACTTACCCTCCTGGGTCTGTGTGGGCTCAGGGCAAGTCTGGAGGGATATTTTGTTACTGATTAGCAATCTATGGCTACAGCTCAGGTTTCTTTTTGCACCTCTGCCTCTACCCTGCTTCCCACCACAGGCTCCTTCAGGTTGGCCCCAGGAGCTCAGAGCCAGGTGGGTTAATTTGTTGGGAGTGCACCCTGGCTGTCTATAGCACCCCTTCTTTCTGGGGGCTTGGGAGGGTCAGTTTTTCTGAGCCTCGGTTTCCCCAAGTGCAATACCGAGGAGGGGGTTGCCTCGGTCCTGTGGCTGGGACATGAAGCGTTTCTGGTTTTCAGCTGCGTCACTAGTGATACTTGGCGAGTGTGGCTCTCTGCAGGACGCTGGGAGTGTCCAAATGTCCGAGCCTGTTTGCAGTTTGTCTTGGGTTGTGCAAGGTGCCAGGGCTGGGGCTGGCTCCGAGTTTCAGTGGCGGCAGTGGATAATGTAGCAGCAGACTGGGCAAGGGCTGTGCTTTTCCACTGCTGGGTGGTGGGTAGGGTGCAGAGGTGTTGGGTTTTCTGCAGAATCCTGCAAGTCTCAAGTGCACTTGGACGGCTAGCAGATTTTATAGTAGTGAAGCTTTTGCTTTGGGGGAAGGTTGTGAAAAGCTAGTGTTATCTTTCCAGATTTCAGTTCCTGGTGGGATCCTTCTTGTTTTGTTTTGTCTCTTTCAAGTCACAGGTGGCCTTGAGATGTTTTTCCACCAACACGAGCAGAATGCCTGGACGCAGAGCAGGGCTTTTTCTTAGACACTGGGCTTTCCAGTACTGGTACTTGTGGCTTTTCATTACTGCAGTGTGGCCAATGCCTCAGTACTGCCTTTCAGTTTGTCCTCACGGGAACACTGGGAGGTAGTGTTGTCCCCACTTCTCAGACAGACAAGTGGAGGCTCATAGGGTTTCCAGTCTGGCTGGGAAAGGTGACCAACATCAGAAGTGCCTGTCCTGGGAAGGATCTATGGTCGGCCATGGGCTTGCATACCTGGACTGTTAGAATTTTCCCTTCACTGTTGATCAGGGGGCAGAGGTGATACCCAACTCGGGTTTGCCCGCTCCTTCTCGTGCTGGGAAGTGTCAGCTTCTTATCAGTGACCACGGAGCACACAGATGGTTGATAACCCCGTTACCCTGAGAGTCTGTCGGCCTGCCTTGAGTTTGAATTTTGGTGCTTTGGTGGATCATGAGCCAGTGGGTTAATTTTGCGGAGCCTCTCTGTACCCACTTCCGTAAGGTGGGGCGGAACTCTCGAGCCCCTCTGCCCGCACTCGGGCTTTGAGGTCGGCGTCCACCTGCACACAGTGGGCATCCCAGGTTGCAGCTTGCTCCCGGCTTACCAAACGCGCTTCCGCCTCCCTCCGCAGCCCTGCGTGCTGTTGGACAGCTCGCCTGGAAGTGCATCCCAGAGCTCTGCGTGCGGCTGTCTGCACCTGCTGCAGAGCGGGCTCGGTGGCCCTGCGGTCCTTTCCCGGGCTTGACCCTCCCTGGCCGTGGTGGGAGGCGCCATGTGTAGTCTGGGAGTCCTCAGCCTGCCGAGGCCCGGCCTGGCGGTCTGTGAACGCGTGTGCAAATCGGACTTTCTGGGGGTTGTGGGGCTGGAGGTCTGGTGGGGGTTCTCCGCTGCAATCTAGTGCTGCACAAGGAGACAGTGCAGACATCACAAATTCAGGTTTCCCCTGGAATTGATGTGATTTTCAAACAAAAGAACTTTCAGCTTCTTTTCTGCCTGCCCCTCCCCCACACCGTGAGCCCCGCAGCACCCCCCTGGCTCCCTGGGTGTGCCCCCCCTCCTGCTTCCCTGTGGCTCACTGCCGAGCCAGAAGCCAGAACCTTCCAGAACCTCTCTGTAAGCCTGTGAGTAGACACCACTGACTTTAGAAGTTTGGGCTCAAATTTTGTGCTTCTCAAAATAAGCTGTGTTTGTTCTCCTGCTTGTGTTTTTGTTGGTTTAAAAGGGAGGGGGTGAGGAGGGTGAGGGCCTGGGCTTTGGAAAAAAGAGGTGAGGGAGTGTGCGGGCCCTGAATCGGTTTTTTCTGCGCGACTTCCGGCTCAGCCAATGAGGCCAGCTTTCTTAAGCCCCACAGGCTGGAGCAAAGGTCAGAGAAGGTAATGGGGCAGGTTACATAAGCCTGAGCATTTCCCCTTCCTCCACACCTGACCAGAGGGAACCATCTGTGGCCTTGGAGCTCTGGGTCCCCAGGGTCACATGCAGAAGTGGGTGGTCCCAGCAGTTTCCCGGTGGGGCACTCGCTTGGCGCTCACAGTGGAGAAACTGAGGCTTGGGAAGGTATGGTTCCTTGCTTCGGGGACCTGCGATGAGTCTGGGGTCTCCCGGGTCATCTAGCACCTTGAGCCCTGGGAGTTGCTGGGCCAGGACCTGTGGGAGATGGGGTGGCTTCTCTGTCCTCGTGGGAAGCAGACCCTGCACCATTGCCTCGCCTGCAGCTGTCTCCCCTGCCACGACTGTCTGCTTCTCCACCAGGCCCTTGCCCACGTGGGTCTCTGAGCCCCTGTGACACAGACTTGGGACACTGTCCTGAGACCAGCCCGCTGCACGGGGAAGCCTGCTGTTTCCCGCCTCAGGGGATTTCTGCACCTGGCCTTCAGGGTAGGCAAATTCCCAAGCCGCTGGGTGGCTCTGTTTTCTCAACTGCAGAGTGGGAAACCTGGACCACCTTTGGGAGGGGAGAGAGACGTGTTCTGTGTTCCCGGGCGCCCGTCATCCTTCCCCAGGCCGGAACACAGCCCTGGGCCCTGTAGGGAGCCTTGCAGGCCACTGGCTCTGGCTCTAGGTGCATGTTGGCCTTGCTACTGCTCTGTGACCTTGACAGCTTGGTGAGCATCTCTGCTCACTTGCCTCCTCTGTGTTCTATGAACCTGGCCTTGAGGGATGCAGTCCTGGACTTTCCGTTGTTCCCGGGACTCCCCCGGATTTGCCTCCTTGGGTGCGGCTGGGGAACTTCCACACAGGCTTGTTCGTGGAGCCCTTGAGCCCAGGCCTGTCACAGAGCCACGGTGTCCTCGTCCAGTTGAATGGAAGGAAGGTGGTATTTCCGGCGGGAGTGAGCAGAGTGGAAGGGCCTAGCTGCGGGTCTGGACCTTGGCATCGAAAGCCTGGTGTGAGAAAGATGCACTTGGGAGCCGGGCGTCGTGGTGCCTACTTGTGATTCCAGCACGTGGCAGGCCGAGGCCGGGGACTGCAGTTCAAGTGAGTTCAAGGTCCGCCTGGGCTACGGAGTGAGACCCTGTCTCAGCAATGGCAAAACAACAAAACAGAACCCCAGAAAGATGCTCTCAGGATAGGTGTGGGGAAATAACCCTCGGTGTGGTTGTAGCTGTGTGTGGCCTCTCTGTGGAGCCCGAAGTTCCCGCGATTAGGACTTCGTCATTCCCACAGGAGCACGGTCCAGGTGGGCCATGTGGCTTCTGGAGCCAGGGGTCCCTCCTGTGGGGGCGGTATAGAGGTACCTGCTTGGAGCCTGTGTCCTCTGTGGGCTTCCACACAGCCCTGGGGGGCTTTGGCCATGCCAACGGCCATGCAGGAACTGTCAGAGGTGAAAGGTGGCAGGGCTGGACTTGTCCTGCAGGCAGGGAGGGAAACGTGAGGTTCTGAGCGCTTCCTGCACGGCCACCCATCCCTGGCTTCAGGGGTGGCAGCTGGGCAGCATCGGTCTGGTGGCCGTCGTGGTGTAGGCTGGGCTGGGCAGCAGGAAGGGAGCTCGGTGTGACAGTGACCACAGGAATGAAGCTTTACTGTGGGTTCTCAGGCCTGGGAGATCAGCCCCAGTGCTGTCCTCTGCCCCTGTCTGCCTCTTGGGGCTGTGACCGCCAGTGCCCAGCTGTCCCCACTACCGAAGGGACACAGGGGAGGCCGAGGCAGGCACGTCCCCTCCGTCTGCATCTGCTGCTTCCGTGTGGTCCCACACAGCCTTCTGATCAGTGTGGGGACAGTTGGGCTTTCAGACTGGCAGACGACTAAGTCCCACCTCTCTGGTGCAAGACAAGCAGACCCCAGTGGTTTCCCCGAAGGCTTGGGGATGAGAAATAGCTGCTTCTCTGCTGCAGGGAAACTGGCTGCTATCACGGTCCCCTGCTGCTGTCCCCAGGGCTCTGGGCAGGGCTGCCGTGGGGTCACCCATGGTCACCCAGGGTCACCCAGTGATAGATGCTGCTCCCAAGGAGTCTGCCGTGCTTCGGGGCAGCCAGGCAGGCAGAGAGCTGGGGATTGCCTTGGCTGCCCTGCAGGTGTCTAGGGCTTGCCCCTTGGTGCTAGTTAAAGAGCCTTGGCCTGGGGGTGCGGTGGGGTCTGTTTGCTGACCCCCCTTGTTTCGCCAGTGCCCCCGCTGGCTTCCTGCCCGTTGCTCACTTCACAGGGGAGTAAGTGCCAGCTTCCTGCTCCTTGGCGCTGTGGGCTGGGTCTGGGGACTCTAGTGTATTTGTCTTGGGGTCTCCTTCCTCCCTGCCTCCCTCCCTTCCGGCCTCCCTCCGGAAATGCTCTCTAGAGTGGACACAGCCTCCAGGGCTGATGGTATCTCGGATGGAGGAAATGCCAGGCCTGGGAGAGCCGGAAACCCCGAATCCTTGGGCACTGAGATCCCGGCGGGGCTGGCCAGAGGGTGTTGGCGCCCTCCCTGTCCTGCCCTGTGGCCCCGTGGTCCTCATTCTTGGGACTCTGGTCTTTTTGATTTCTGCCTTGGTGCTGAGGGGCTGGTTCTACAAATGTCTCTCTCTCTCTCTCTCTCTCTATTTTTTTGGCTTTTGAGGGTCTCAGTATATAGTTCAGGCTGACCTTAAACTTACTACGTAGCCCAGGCTGACCTCAAATGGTGCTTCTCCTGCCTCAGCCTCTGGAGCACTGGGATTACAGCTATGCAGTAAGATGTCGGGCAGAAATGTCCTTTGGGTGGAACCAAATGTGTGCTGCTGTCTTACCCTACTCACTCCAACAGCAGTGGGCCCCCGGGGTCCCCCTGTGTCCCTTGAAGATCAGGTCTTGAGTGTAGGGAGAGCCCCACAGGCTTCGAGACAAAGGGCCAGCTCGTGGGGTGCATGTATGTGTGTGTGTGTGTGTGTGTGTGTGTATGTGTATGTGTATGTGTATGTGAAATTGGGCCTTGCAGGGGGGATCAGGTGGGAGCAGGGCCAGGTGTGGCAGTGCTGACAGCCATGGCCAGGGCGCATGGGGTTTGCCTGGCACCTCCAGTTCCGTGGGGTTGTAGTGTCCTGCTGAGAACCAGAGCCTCTCCAATCTGTCGCCTGCCCTGTGAGCATGTGTGTCCTCACACCTGGAGGTCGGGGGCAGCGCTTTGGCCCAGGGCTGAGCTGGCCACGCACGTCCCTTCCTCTCTCTTTGCCCTTTACCTCCCCTCTGTAAGAAGGAGGCTTTGTTGGTCTGGGCTGGACCCCAGACACCTGCAGCTCCTCTGGCCCCTGACTCGAGTTCCTGTACAGACCACGCCACCGGTGAGGGCCACCACCCCGCCAGCACGAGGCCACACTGTGGTCCTGTGAGCTTGCTGCTTATACTCCCTGGGGTCTTCTCTGTCCCTCAAAGCCCGAGCTTAGTCTCTTTCCTGGTGCTTGGTCCTCAGGAATGACTGTGGTGTGGCTGCCCGTGACCACGCCGGTACTGAGGGGGCCTCAAGCTAGTGACCTCTCCTGGAGCTGGCCAAGGCGGAGACCCCAGCCAGCCAGCCTCTCCTGCTGAGCAGGGCTGATGGAATTACCTGCCTCGCCTATCTGATCGCCCTGCTCAGAGGACTGGGTGCCCAGTTTGTGCCCAAGGCTATGGGGCTCCGGTTGCTGGTGCAGGTTCACCAGGGACACGGCTGTCTGCACCCCACCTTGAGCCTCCTTTTTGCTCCCCATTGTGTGGCACAGGTGAGTGTGGCAACCTGTGTGGGGTCACAGGCCGAGCCCCCTGAGGCACAGACGAGGTGATCAGGAGGTGTCCCTGCCTTGTGTTTTGAACCATGTTGCGGTCATACCTCTTTGGTCCCTTTCATTTTTCACTTGCAGTGCTTGGCACCAGTGACCTTTAGCTGCTTCCAGAAAAGTCCAGTGTGGTGGTGGCGGGCACAGCCTGACCTCCTGTCCCCCCACCCCACCCCACCATTGCGCATATTGAAAACTCCTGCTTAGGTCAGCGCTTGCGCACTGTGCCTGGATCCCGGCCTGGCCCCAAGGGAGGACCCGTATGGTCCCCGACACACTGTGGTTGCCGCTGCTGCTGGGGTCCTGCCAGGCAGCCAGAGCCCTTCTAGGGGAACCTGGGGGGAGAAGCTGCAGCGCCTCGAGAGCCAGGCTGTGTCAGAGGGGCAGTCCGGGGACGCTGGCCTGCAGCAGGGCATCCCGGGGCCAGCTGGCCTGCTGGGATGGAGGCTGTGTTGGTTCACATCAGCAGCGAGGGAGAAACGGGCCCGGGTTGTCCCCTTGCTGACCTGTGCTGTGTGGGAACCTTCGGTGGTGGCCTTGGTGAGCTCCGCTGG